>BMAO01019954.1:0-67544 GCA_019973975.1 Trichonephila clavata | reverse complement strand
AGGTGTCATTTATTTTGCAGTGAGTAATTTTCATAGCATTATTGATTTCAGATGTATAGATCGGGTTATCTTTAAAAAATCAAAACCGAAAATTTTTGAGAAGAGTATTATTTATTTGCTTTTATATAAATTAATTTTACAGGTAAACATTACAGATATATTTGAATTTCCGCAAAAATACTCTAAGTAGGATACCATAATGCATAGATAGATAGTTTTAAATGGTAATGTTTATCATTTAAATATTATGCAATTTCCAATTTCACCCAAAAAAACTTAAATTATTTCGAAACTAACTTCTTACAATTCATCATTGCGGATTTTAATAAGTGTACATTTTATGAAACTAATCTGTATTTTCTTTTACATTAGTATTTAATTAGAATATTGACTTAATGCAAAGATCAGAATTAGTTGCCTTTAATAATGAGATAGCATCATAGAGTGAGTGAGGTTTGTATTACAAAAATTAGTTTATATTATTATTGTAAACTAATCCACAAGGGCTATTGGTGACTGACCTAGTAATTCTGAAGCGTGACCAAATGAGGAGGACGACAGCTGACGCAGCACCTCTTCTCTTAACTTCCACACAACGTTAGAGAGAACTTTGAGCACCGAAAAATTTAACATGCATCACCTGTTCTACACGGAGTGTCTTCTGTGGCGCTAGGACTCAAACTCACGTGACTTACTGCTACAAGTCCATGACCATGACTACTAGGATACAGCAGCCGCATAATCATCACAGGAAGTAATTGGGTAGTTTAACTCAAATCCTGCGTGTGATTTTCTTACAACATATACATAGATATAAAAAATGTCAATCAATAAGTAAAAAAGATACATAGTTTTAATGAGGGTTTTTGAAAATCCAAATCAACTTGAAGAGAAACGTTTGAGAGTTTGAAGTATATTGTCTGAACTATACTTAATTAATAACAAAAGCAGACACGGACGTCGGCATTTTCTCTCCAATTAATATTATACTCAATACTAAGAATAATATAATATGTGACAAGCGGAACTAATTAACCTTTTCGTTAGTGTCCTTGATAGAGTATAGATCGTAATATTTATATGCTCCCGATAACAGATGACATGTATACAAATGGATTTCGTATGTATAATGGCTCTCCAGAGAAGAAATTGTTGTGGTTACTGTATATTATTGGATAAAGTGCGAGACAAACTAAGTGGAAGAGTTTGCACTCTTTTTTTAACATCGTTAACATATTTCAGAAAATAAATCCAGAAAGATAAACTGCAAGCAAGAGACTTAATATTGTTTGAGATATCCTCAGATGGTACGATGTGATTGCATATCCAAAAGTTAGAATGATTAATGTAACTCATGAGATATGTCTGCTTTTTATATTCTATCATTCGTAAAAAAAAATTTAATTCTCGAAACTTTGCAGGGAAAATCGATTTAATAAAATACAGGTATAGGACAAAAAATAGGAACACCCATTTAAAAATGAGTCGCTCTTCGACCGTCTAATAAATGGCCGCCACGTGTCAAAACAGTGTGCCACCTATTAGCTCCGAAAAGGAAGGTATCAGTCAAACATTTGGCAGTTTGAGCATTGTATGATTATGATGAATGCCCAAAGGAACCGAGCTCACCCGAAGAGAGTTTAGAGCTACAACCGATCCTCGGGAAACTACGAACCTCACGTCCAGTCTTTATTGTAAAACTATCAAAGTTTACATTTTAAACAAGTCCACCTTTTTTACAAATACAAAAGAAATAATAAAATTATACAAAACAAATGCACCATAAAGACCAAAAAGAAAAAAAAGCAGGAAGCATAAATAATAATAATATTTAAAAAAAGTTTTTTTTGGAATCAAATTTTCAGTTGATGTCACCACTTCCTGTTGATATCCCCCCCCCCATTTGGTCCTTCAGTTTAAAGAAAAGGAAATGATTCACAGCACCGGAAGGAGGATTACTTTTTTCGTGATCTCCTCCCCCATTTTTTTTAAGAAACGTAAAATAAGAAAGCAGCAGTGAAAAATAAATAAATAAATAAAGAGCATTGTATGAGAAAATTCTGTTCTTAGCAAAGCGTGATTATGCTCAACCTCTTCGACGTGAATAAAGGTGTGATATTTGGAGTTGCCCGTGTTCAGAACAGCCAATCTTGTGAGTATTTCAAGGATCACTGCGTCAAGGGCTATGGCAGCCTACACAAACCTGGGTGAGATGTCTTCTGTGAAGCACAACAGTGGGCTAAAATCAAAGTTGAACGTCTATGGTAGACGGGTGTTGAAGAGGATACTTCCTCTAATACGCAAAACTACACAGCAACAGATAACGTCCGATATGAGTACCCCCCTTCAGAACCCTGTATCCATGAAAACTGTTCAACGGGAGTTGCATGCTATTAACATTCATGGCAGAACAGCTATTCCAAAAGCGTTAGTTTCGTCGTGGAATGCTATGAAGAGACTACAGTGGTGCCAAGACCACTTAAACTGACACAACTGCATTGGGAACAAGTCATCTGTTCTGATGAATCCTCATTTATATTAGTCCAGACCATCGGATGTGTGCTCGCCTGGAGAACATTGGCAGAAGCCTATCATATTGACTACCTGGTTCCAACCGTGAAACATGAAGAGGGTTCTGTGATGATATGGGGCGTAATAGCTTCCCAAAGATTGGGGTCTCTCGTTGTCTTGAGGAGTAAGATCATAGGCAACCATTATCAAAGCATTCTCGCGATCATCTCCACTCTATTCTTCAGATTTACATAACGAAAAAACCTCTTGTGTTCCTAGATGACAACACTTCTGTTCACACATCTCGTTGTGCTCAAACATGTTTGCATAAGCATGATGATGAGGTGGAACTTCTAACGTGGTCACCTAATATGAACATCATTGAGGGTTTGCGGGGTTTTTGGAAAACAAAGTCCGTGCTCGGTTTCCTTTTCTACGCACACTATCTGAACTCTAGACGGCCTTGCACAAGAAATGGGTACGAATTCCGATGAACTTTGCTCTAGACGATTATATGTCAATCCCATATCGAATACGAGCTTTTATTAACTTCAAAGGTGACCCAATCTTTTACTAATAAAAAAATTCTCATTGTTTCACAAGCGTTCCTATTATTTTGTCCTATGCCTGTACTTGTAAGCCATTGGCGTTCACAGGAATTTTTAAAGGGAGAGGGGAGGTCCAGATACCCGGGGGACCCCCTCTCTCGCTTGTGTGTGTGTATAGGCCCCCTCAATATATCTGTGTAATATATTTGATTGCATTATAAATAATTATCAGTGTTTGTCTCTTGAAATAAGTAATTTTCAAGGACATTTGATGTTTTTGATATACGAGTAAAAGAAATCTCAACTTTTTTTACAACAAAAAATGGAATCGTTTTTTTATATTTCTTTTAATTTCTGGACTTAATTATAATACAATTAATACCTTAACTTTTTTTTTAAAAAAAAACCTACTCTATTCATTTTTAATTTGTATATTTTACGATTTCATCTGCTTCTGAATCAACTACTTAATTTTTAATACTTTAATAACCCTAAGTAATTCATTCATCCCTTAAACTTCTTGACGTTCAGAACTTTCAAGAAATACTTTGACTTTTGACATTTTTATATTTGTCGCTATAATATTACAAAAAAAAATTAAGGTATTGAATATACATTTATAAATGTTTTTCCCATGACTCGCTACATCATATATGGAACACGAAATTGCAAAATAATTTGTTCCACATATAATATTACCGGGAAACAAGATCTTGTAAGGAAAATCGATTTTTAGCTAAGCCTTTAAGCAGTTTGTTTAAAAAAAATATCAAACTACATTTCAAAATATAAGAGTACTTTTATTTCGAAATATAATACTTACATTTGACATCTTTTACCTGGAAAGAGTTTGATTCAGTAAAAAATTAATTTTCTTTCTACACAATGCATATGCACAAATATATTCGTTTACGTAGAGGTATTACAGAAAACAATCTTTTGGCATATGAGAGAAAAAATGGCGAAAACTTGCTCAACCATTTTTTTTTTCATTTGGAAGTTGTTAAAAGTGACAAAAAAAATACATTTTTTTAAAAATTAAATCCCATTTTTTTTAAGAACCCTCACAAATTAATATTTAAACTTCACACAAAACTACATGAATTTAAAATAGATTAAAATTTTCATTTTAATTAACTATCAATGAAAAATAAAAACTTAGTGTCATTGAAACTTCGCCATTGAGAAATTTGCTAGACTGGAACATAAACATTCATGTGGCATTGTCAAAAAAAGAGAGATTTTTTTTAAAACGACAGTGAAAATATTTAATTACTATGAGACGTGTCTATTCACACACAACTGAAGTTAAATATATATTTAAAAATAGCAGACTTGTTTATAGTAATTTATTTCTTATTATAGGAAACCTTTCTTGTGAGATATATCCGGAAGTATGTGGAACTATACTTGTAGTGTTACACTCGTCGCGTCACAAATCTTTAATATTTTTAAAATAAAGTTTCATTGAAATGTTTCGATAGCTTTATACTGATTTCAGTTATTTTTTTAAAAATTTTATACATATTTAATTTTTATATAATTTTACATAATGTGAGGAGGAAGCGAAGGAATGTTCAAAATCGATCAAACAAATTATACTGTTTAAATATTTCTATGGTTGAGTTTTCCTTCCATTTTTAAACGTGGGAGTTAATTTAGCATATTTTGTGCAGAAAACTTCTACAGAATTTGGACGCTCTAGAGAATTCAAAGTTTCTGAAACTTTATAACATATTAAATGTCCATGTTATGCGAATAATTGAAACGTTCTCTTTTACAAATGCCTTCAACATGCAGCATTTAAATACGAAATTGTTCAAATGGGAGAAAATAACTTATTTAACTCAATATGAAACCAAGTTTTAAAAAATAGCCCTTTTATCTTCTGAAATGCAATTTAATTAACTCCATACGCTGATTTTCGCATTCTATTGACAAGTGAAATAAATTACACTATTCACGAAAAGCATGTTTTTAAGTAGATAGTCGTATTTCTTTAATATTGATCATTTGGAAAAAAAACGGCGCTAAGTTCCCAACTCTTCACAAAATAATACCATTATCGGATACTGAAAAAAATCGACCCTAGTAATAAATATTACAATAACAGTTCTACTTTGTTAATTTACGAAAAGATTATTAATTATTTTTTCACTTCTGCGAATCTATGAGCTTTTTATTGCTTTCTTATAATTTATTGAAAACGAGAGAAAATCTATTTAGTTGAAAAATAAATAAATAAATAAACTTAAGGTATCCAACCACTCTAAAATTGTAAATTTTGCAAAAATTGACAAATTGTTTTATGGCTTAATTTCATAGGCCATCTTATTAGCTTTACAAAAATACCAAGTTTATCATTTTCCGTTTACTAGAACAAAAACTACAAGTGTTTTAGTAAAAGCAGATGCCATTACTTTAAGCAAGATATGCCACACTTTAAAACGCATTTTACTCGAAATGTGATTTTTTGAAAATAATCAAACGAGATCAGGAATTGCTGAAAAAGTTTTGAAAATTTTTAACTGAAATTTTTTGTGTAAGTTCTGTATAATAGTAGAAGTGTTTTAACCTTCAGATTTATTAACCCCTGTTTTATTACAAAATTTACAGTCCCTTATGTGAATATAGTCCCTGTTTTTTTAAGCAATTTCATATAGTAACTGAGATAAAGTGCTCTAGTTTTTGTAAAAATTAAAATATCTCTTATCCTGAAGGTCATTTCGACAATGAATAACATAGCAACACATCAGAATTGAAAAATTGAAAATTTGTTGATAAACCTTTGATACAGAATGGCCCACGTTTATGTTATTTTTTGCCAATTTTTACCCATTTTTTTCCCATTTTAGTTATAATAGTTTATTTTTCTCTTCTTAATTTTAGCATATTTTTCTTTAAATGTACTAAAAAATCTAAAAACAACAAAAAAATCACATATTTCCATTTTTTTTAAAAAAAAGTTGTCGCAACCAGTCGGATAACTTAGGTAGTAAAAAATTTCCTTTTTTTCAAATGTCGTTGAAAACTTGGTCATATTTGAACTGTTTTAAAGCAAGAAAATTAATTTTTTACAACAGTGAGAGTAAATGAGCATCGCCCTATTAAGTATCACGAGGACTAATGGCAACGAACCTCGTAATTTTGAGCCTTGGCACCTAAGCTAGAGCCACCCTCTCCAAGCTTCCACACCACACAGAATTAACGGCATAATGAACGTGCATGCCAGCCTCTACACGTCGAGTCTTCACTTGCACTAGGGTTCTAACTCATGAACCGAATCCGTGTCGTGGCCACTAGGATACCGATGCTTTAATTATTTTTTATGTATTAATATTGTTGATGGTTTTGAAATTCCCGATAAAATCTAAATAATTGCCTGATTAAGAAATAAGTCCACAGTTATATATAAAAATATAGACATCATTTAAAAGATACGTACGTAAAACCGAAAGAAAAAATTTCCCTTAGGTCTTGCAATTTCGTAGATTAAAAACTTAGAAAATCGAATAAAAATACATTTAAATTAGTTTAACAATTTTATTTCGATCAGAATGTTTACCTCCTCGTTCAGTGAACTTTTACAATCATTTATACATTGTATAGAAAATAATATAAATCTTAAATTTCATTTGGTGTTGTTATGTACTGGTTTCCCATTGCAAACACATACCACATACTGTGCTTTATCAGTTGTCATCGTATCTGGTTATTTATAATGCAGAACAAGTAATATAAAAAAATAAGTCAATTCCTATCTAGATCCAGAAAAAAAATTTATTTTAGTTTTCTTTTATTAAATAGTTACAATTAATATAAATATGTATATACATGTGGCAGAATCACAACATTAAGTGGCAATTAATTTTTATTAATTATCATTAGAGTGTCGCTGTGCCATATAAAACAATCATGTATATAAAATTTCTGTTCAACTTTGAAACGTGAGAAGAAAAAAAATCTTTTAAAATTTTGACCCAAGTCGCTAAAAATGACAATGTGGCTTTATCTGTAATTCTTTAAATAATTAATTTCAGTCAATGATTTTAATTAATTATAATTAAATTATTGTATTGTTACCCAAAACAATAGTGTATAGAAAATTTCAGCTCAAATGAGTGCTTTAAAATGTGGGGAAATTTTTTGACACGGTCACTAAGTTGCCAAAAATGATGCCAACGTGGCTGTATTTGTAATTCTTTGAATAATTAGTTTTAATCAATTATTTTTTTTATTAAATATAATTAAATTACTGCATTGTCATCCAAAATAAGTGTGTATATAAAATTTCAGCTCAATTGAGTGCTTTAAAATGCACTTTATTAACGATTGAGAATTTGAACAAGATAAATTGAGAGTGTGAGCTAATAGTATAGGAATTGAAAAATATATTTTTTTAATCTAAAATCATAGAAATAAAAAAAAAGTTAAGCCTTTTTCCATTTTTTTCGAAAATTCAATCCTTTTGTGGCAATATGACTTTTTAAATTATTTTTCTTTACTAATCTGCATACCATAGCACATTTTATATACTGCATAAGTTGATTTCGATCAATAATAATTATTTTTCTTCTACATAAGCGCGATTCACACTATTAGACATATTGACTTTCTTACAGCCAAAAATATTTTATTTCTTTTGAAATATAGCAAATCTATCTACTTACTGTGACACTAGAAAAAGTACTTTTCAATGCTATCTCTTAAATCCAATAAGTGTCTAGCACGAAGTCCTTCGGCAGCTGTAATCTATCTCCAGTGGCAAGAAGTATGAAACTGTGAGCCAAAGGACGTCAGAACGAAAATGCACATTCCCGAAATCTGCACTTATATTTTGAGCAAACTAGTGAATAAAATATGAACTGGTAAAAAGAAAAAGAAAAAAAAGAATAACCTACTCTCAAGAAGAAAAAAAAAAGAAAAGAAGACAAATATCTGAAAGGTAGACTGGGGCCTTACTTTGTCAGACAAGGGACAAGTTTTACTGACAAACTTATGGTTGTAGTGGCTTACTTGATATATCTGTCATATCTTAAGCCTGAATTTTTTCCCTTCTTTAAAAAAAAAATATGGAGCTCAGCAAAATCTCACAAAAATTTAAAGAACAAGATAAGTAAAACCCAATAATTTAGTCGATTAAGGAATTCATTTAAAAACAATGTTTCTATTTAATACAAAAGAAAAATTGAGTGGCATTTATTTTTTTCCCAAGATAATCATAATTTATTTTCTTATAAAAATATATTAGTTTGGGAAAAATTGATATAATTTTAATAGATTTTTAGGTACTTACTTATTATCGCAATCGATTGATGACATTAAATAAAACGAATTACATGTTTTCCGATTCAGAGCGTACCACGCATAGGAAATCGGGGCTGCCAACTTGGCGAGTTATTAACAGAGTTTGCTATTGTTGCGATAATACGTAAGTATAAATTTTTACTAAGAGGAAAAAAAGCACTATAGTGGAGATAATCTATAGGATTCATTTCATAATTATTGACAAATTTCGGATCATTACACATATTTACATCTCTTTACTTTTTTTTATTATAACTAATCCTTAATTTAAAAAGAAATTTTGGTATTTACGTACTATCGCATCAACGTTATTTTTCAAAATAATTCGCCAAGTAGGCAACCCCGATTTCCCATGTGTTACACACGCTGAATTGGCAATCATGTACTTCGTTTCATATAATGTCACCAATATGATTGCGATGATATGTAAGTACCGAAATTTTGAAATAATATTACTTGGTTTTAATCGAAATATTTTAAAACAATTAAAATATAGTTTCCATTCTGTGCATCTCGACAATAGAATAATTTCTAATTCCTCATTTGTCACGATTTTTCAATAATTGTAAAATTTGGTCAATTAATGTATTTCCCACGCGTGTTAAAAATTATCAATATTTCACAAAGAATAAGAAATAAATGATTATTAATCCACGTTAAAACTTGAAATAAATTTATTCACTTAAAATAAATACTGGAAATAAAAGGTAATAGAAACATTGCTAACAATAAACTATTCAGAAAAATAATTCATGAATAATTCTTAGAAAAATTCTCAAATAGTGTAATACATAATTTGGGAAGAATTCTTTCTAAAAACAATGTATAAAATGCAAAATATATTTGAAAAAGCGAACATATCAAGATATTTTTTCTTAAAAATAGAGATCTTTGTATAATTTTCTTAAACATAATGTGAAGTAGAAGGGGTATATAGTTGAAAATACTTAATAAAGAAAGCAATAGTTGCTTAGCACTTTTATGAAATACTTTTAAATTAAATGAAATATTAAATAAATTAAATTAAGTTTAAGACAAAACAACAGTTGAAAGTATTTTTACACAATACCATTTATTATTTTCTGGTATTTGTATTTAAAGTTATCAACAATTTATAAAATAAATCTAAACACAAATATTTATACAATATAGAAATATATTTAAGTTTAAAAATTTTAAAAGGGTTACACAAAAAAGTTAAGCAGAAAAAAGATCTTGTTTTACAGAATTAAATGGAAAGAAAGTCAGTTGAATGCAATATTTGCATGAACACACATCTAAATAATTTGATGTTGTTTTGATTCAATTCAAAATTATGAAAGAAGTCCAATTTCTGACTTTAAATATTTATCTATTTAATTTCTGAATTATTAATAAAACTTTTTTAAAAAATGAGAAGCATTAAAATATTTCAAGTAAAAGAATTGACTGAATAAATTTTGAGTAAGAAAATTCAATTCTTGTTTTGTCATATAATGTTTTCTAATGAGAAATAAATATTTTTTTTCTGAAATATAAATACCGAATTCCTATATTCTTTTGAAATAAATAAAATATATTTCAATTTTATTTTCTTTGCATCATTCAAAATATCTAAATATAAAAAGTTCATAGATTTCTGAGATTTTTCGAATACATGTCTTATTTTTATTACGTACTTTTCAATGAAAACTGTTTTAACTACACCTATGAAGCTACACGAAAAATATTTGTAAAATTTCATTTATTTAAAAAAAATTATGTTCTTTTTTGTAACAAATTTCAATTTCAACTTTTTTATCGAAGAATTTCTGGAATACAGCCTTTAATATATTTTTATCTATTTTCTGAAAAGCATCAGAGTAAAATTCTTAGCATAGAAAAACGACATAATTTAAATTAAGTTAAATTTAAAGTAAAAGAATTCACAACTTTCTTTCAACAACAAGAATTCTTTTACTTTTGAAGTTCTTTTAAATTTAAGTTAAATTAAGTTTATAAAAGTGTTTAAGAAAAAAGTGTTTTTAAAATAGATTTTTATTTGTAGTAAAATGCTATTTATAAGTAATTCTCTTAAAGCAAAAATAATATAATTCCTAGAAAATATAGATATCATAAGCCATTTATAAGCTAAATAATTTAAATTCAAACTAACACTAATTAGTTTTTATCAAAAATAAATAAATTTGTATAATTTATTTAAAACATAATATTGCTTAATTTAAAATTGTCCCTTTTGATACATTGTTTGTTTTCGTGAGGATGAAACTAGATTAGTTCTGTTAATTATTAATCGAAAATAAAAGTTTCTAGAAAGATCCTTATCCCTGTGGGAAAAAAGAGGGGGGAACAGTTGTATACTGAAAAAAGTCGATGCAATGCAAGAAGAAACGGAGGGAAAAGAAACCGGTTTGACAAGGAAAAGAAGAGGAAGTAATTTTAAAAACAGAGAATTTAAATCATATAAATATAAAACCCACACACACACATCGCGCATACACACATATCCAGAAGTGCTGGCGTCGAGAGGGAAAGGGTAAATTTCCATGAGGATAAAGTCATACTCTCGGGAAATTTCAAAAAGAGAATTTTAATGACATTAACATAGAAATCCTTCACACATCAGGAATTACTGATACTGAGATGGGAAGGGGAAATTACTATCTGCAAACAGTTATATACTCGAAAAAACCCATGTAACGCTGGTTCATGGAGCTAATTCATTACTATATGATGCGCACGCTTTTAGAAAAGGGGGAAATAGGCGGAGAATTGATAAAAACCAAAATTCCATTTTAACAATAAGCAAAAGAAACTACAATGTGCATAAACTACAATCATAGAATTAAAAATTGTATGATTCAGTATGATACTGTTTATCATTAAATTAGTATTATCAGAAAAATAAAACGTGTGCATTTTTCCTCAGACCGGATTAAAATGTGTATAAACTAAATTTATCTTTACACTTTTTTTTATCATTCTATATGCTCTATATACAAATTACAGAAGTGGATGAAAGAATAACAAGTATTTGTTAAATTCACAAAAGTATCTTTAAAACTATTAATAAAAGAAATATTAAATAGTACTAATTATATCCAAATCTTATGTGTTTTTGTTTTTCATGTATTTAATAGCTTAAGTGAATTAAGTTAACCGTATGAAGAAATGGGAGTGTTGTAGCCTTGAGCACCATGCAGGTGACAGTACGCTTTTTTCACCTCAATTTTGAGAGAGGACACTCTGGGGGTAGTCAGAGGCCTTCCACCTCTCTTCCCTTTCCACCAACCTCACGAAAGGTTTTATATACTAAACCAGTGTTCCACAAACTTTCAATATTTGAGACCCATTATTTAATCATAATTTTCATCACGCCCCCCTTCATCCATGCAAATACAATGTATTAAATTCAATAATACTGTACTTTAACTCTAAAGCTACAATGCGACTTTATCCTCTTAAGTGCCACTGGAGGATATACATGTCTCACTCATCCAAAGCATTAATTGCCCCGGACGTATATATACGTCTTTCTAAAGTACGATATTTTCTGGGCACTGCTATCTATAAAGTTACATATTCCGAATTCTTTCGAATTCAATAAAAGGACATTGAGAGGGTTTGCGAAGGATTTACTTATTTCAGAGGTTTTGCTTATGCGTATTCATTTACTTCCCTCTTCCCAATACATCACATACGCGTACCTACTTGGAAAATGGGGGCATTTGAAAGCGAATCGTGTAACTTTTAATAGATGGTTAAGAGATTAATTATAAACCGTACAAATACTCAAAATAAGTGTTAATTTTTGTGCATAATTTTATATTTGAATAGCCCGTTGGGTCATTGGTAATTTTTAAAGTTGTTCTTAACTTAGTATTGTTAAATTAGTTATAAAATACATTGTGCATTACTGATGCATTTATAAGTGCATTATATCAGTGTAAATGTGTATTTTATATTTTATTATGTCAAAATGTATTTCATATTTGTTTACTTTCATTAAATTAATAATTTTTAAAAATAATCTTTTATTTTTGACTTTCAATTTTCACTTGCGCCTTCCCCCTCGTAGAGTTATTACGCTTGCCTAGGGGGGTGCCCCAAAGTTTGAGAAACGCTATACTAAACAAAATTTATATTTTGAGCGAGTAAAAAGTACGCTCTCTCACACACACACAACGTGAAAAAAATAAATTGCCCTCAAACATATTTAATCATGAAACTTATCTAAGGCAAATTTCAATTATCTGTGTCTTTACATATAAGAAAATGCTTAATCAATATTAAGCACTGCTAAAAATATCACGAACCTCTTTGCATTATATCTAACTTAAAAATGCACAGAATATTCATTCATCAGTGATCAAATTCAATGCATCATTTATCTCATTTATCAAAGCAAGAATCAAATGAATCCGTAGTACCGAAGAACATTTTCAGTCTAGCAAATGATCCGAAACTCTCCTTCCTCCGATTACTTCATTAAGAGATTCAAATCAATGCAGATATCATTTCCAGTAATAAATACGTCCTGATCAAAACAAAAACAGAAAATGTGACCCAATCCGACAAATGTTTTCCAAAGTGTGGATGTCAAGACGTTTCGAGACTAATGAAATGTTGAATGGATTACAAGGAAAATAGTGGGTCTATTTCCTGTATCAGATGAAATTCGATAAGAGGATGCTTCCCCTACCCCATAATTCTCCAACCTTCTTCCCAAAATCTATCGCTATAGGTTGTCGCATTACGAATAAAGGACTGTCGCCTTCGCAGAAACTTCGTCGTTATTATCGATCTTAGGGCCTTTGTTTATTTTACTGCTGTCTCTGCCCATGTTCCTGTTACCATGGCATAGGGACTTCATTATCTTTTCCAGAAACTTTTCCTGAAACTGTTGTCACTGAATGCGGCCCAGTCTTTATGTACAGAATGGAGCAATTAAGTTCAGACTGGACACTAAGGTTGGAGGACCTCTCTTTTGGGGGTGGAGGTGGATGTTAATTGAGAAAAATCCTCTCAAACAATCTTTATCGAAGTATCAATAGTTGGTGCATAGGATTTTGCCACAAGGTTATTTATTTAGAAAAGATATGAAAAAGTAAGGCTATAGTGTATCTAAAGAATCCCTCAATATTCTTTAACAGTTTATAAATATAAAATGAACACGTTGTTTTTATATTTTGAAACAAGTTTAGTTGGTATTGAAGGACTACCAAAAGCTTATATAGATATTAAAAATATTTTTACAGTTTTTAAGGGTTTTTGCAATATCAAAAATAAAATATATAATTACTGTATTATATATATATATATATAAGTGTGTGTAGATGGCGCAATAAATGAAATATTCTTAAATATATTCTAATTCTGAATGATTCTTATACCTTCTGAATGTTGCTTTGTTTTGAATGACTGCTTCTACAAGCGTTTCTCAAACTGTAGGGCGTGCCCCCTTGGGGGGCGTGATAACTCTACGAGGGGGGCACAAGCATATTGAAAAGTCAAAAACTAAAGATTATTTAAGAAGATTACTAATTTTTTGAAATGAATACTAAACAAAATACATTCTGACATAATAAAAAAATAAAAGACACATTTAGACTGATATAATGCACTTGTAAATACATCGTTACTACACAATGTATATTATCATTAATTTAACAATACTAAGTCAAACAAGTTTAATAATTTCTAGTGACACCATGATCTTGTTATATACAAAGTTATATACAAAAGTTAACTCTTATCAAGATAGTTTGCGCGGTTTATAATAACTTGACTGCCGATCAAAAGTAACGCAATTCGCTCCCCAATGCCACCGTTTTCCAAGTAGGCGTGCGTATGTGATGTATTGCGGGGGGGGAAGAGAAATAGAATAAATAAGCAAATCCTCTGAAATAAGTAAATCCCTCGCAAACCCTGTGAAGTCCCATTTAATGCATTCCATTACCTTTGAAATAATTTTATGAATAGAAGTGCACAGAAAAGATTGTACTTTAGAGAAACGTATATATACGTTCAGTGGAAATAATGCTTTAGCTGAGCGAGACGTTTACATACGCCCTTAAGAAGTTTAAGTCGTATTGTAGCTTTAGCATCAAAGTATAGTATTATTGAATTCAATTCATTGTTATTGTATCAGTGGAGTACGTGATGAACATTATGATTGAATATTGGGTCACCAACATTAGAAGTTTGAGAAGCACTGACTTGTACTTTACCTTCTATAATTCTACAATAAAAGAACTTAGGTCTTCACGTATGCAAAGCTTGATTTACAATTGATTATATTAATTTACGAATTATCTACTTTTATGCGGTGCTGCTCTAAAATGGAAGTAAAAATGGCAATGAGCCGTGAGCGTATCTAATATTTTCAATAGAACTATATTTTTTTATTAATTTAATTTTCCTACATTAAGTAAATAAATTTAGTTATAATTTTCTTAGCTAATTTTAGTTTTTAATAACATTATTGACTTCAATCTACTAATAATGACATCTTCACTGTCTTATTGTTCTTCCCTGTAACCAGGTAGTAGGCAAATTACAGATAAGAGCTGGTTGGGCAGAAACAATATTAATTTCTAAGGCAAAGTGTTTGCTTTTGAGCTACTGTGACTAACTGATTTCTGACCTGTACTGTCTGGCTGTACTTCTATTTTCGCTTTATTTATTTAGAATTATAGATATTTAGTATATATTATCACTTATTATATATATATATTTAATTTGTGTTTCTTGAAGTAATTTTTATAAACTTTTTTAAAAAGAGAAAACTATTGGTATTCTTGTTAGACGTATATACGGTTGAAAAATAAACTTTTCAAATAAGAACTCTAGCCAATTAATTGCTAATACATACTGAACAAATGAATAATAACTTTAATATATCGACTTTTTGTAAAATTTTCTCATAGTAATGACAATTTGTCTGTTTTACAAAAAAATCAAATTACGATGGTTTCCATAAAGTACAGCTTGTCAAAAATAGAGTTTCTCAAAGAGACTACGTTAAAATATTTTTAACAACTTTCGTAAAAACTACTATGATTGAGAGAATCCATATATAAGTCTAAAATGTTTTAGCAATATTTTTTTTAAAATATGTTCAAAGGAATAAAACTGATACATTCATCTTATGAGAATTTATAACACTTTTAAATCATCACATAACAAGTAAATCCTTTCTTGAATTTAAGGTATTTTACCCTAAGAAAAAAATAGAAAGGTATTATAATATATACTTTGTAGGTGTTATGGAAAAACTGATAGAATACTGAGCAAGTAGATACTGCTATCCTTAGAGATGTTCTAAAAAATTCTAACAATATTGATTTCAAAAATGCTAAAAAAAATAAAAGTTGAGAGTAAGTAAATAAATGTTACATTTTCCTATACAGGGTAAAAATTTAATTTAATGCATAACGATAATGCTCGATTTGTTGCACTATTTAATACGTAATGAGAATTAATAGAACGTTAGAACCTGGGGCTTATAGGTTATTAAATACTATGGTCTCAAATTTTGATGTCATTCACTTATATGATTCACAAAATATAATAAAAAATGAAAAATACACTGCAAGAGAATAAATTATTCAGCACATATGTTTATTAATAAAAAAAACACAATTCTGAAATATAATGAAAGTAGAAAGTTAAAACCATCATATGTAAGAATTTGATTATTTAAAACTTAAAAAGTACCATAACAGGATTGCGTTTGATTATTATTTCTTTCGATTAGTAGAAAACTAGAAGCTTTACAGAATTTTATTACATAAGATCCAATTGATCAACTAATAAAATATCAACTGCAAATGAAACATAAAAGTTACAGAAATTATACTCTTAAAAGGTAGACTATCTGATTTCAGTTAAAATAAGAAAGAGTACAAAGTAGAAAATGAATAAAAATATGCTTTCATAGTTCATTAACTTCATTGAAAAAATCAATTAGTCATTACAAAACATATTCCAATAAATTTATTTATTTAACAAGAGGGGAAACATCTGACAAATGGTTGCTTTTTAGAATACTAAAATAATTCACAGAACATTCCTAATCCACTTCAGTATCTTAAATAATTGTCCATTCCCCGTTCAAGGAACTGTCCATAACTTATTTCCCAACATAAAAATCTTTTAACATAAAAAAACGAGGATAAATTACCTTTATTAACTTCACTACTTATTGCTATTAAATAACATATACTTCATTAATTTTTAAGTTTACAATCTAGGGGAAGCAATTCGAGTAGCACACAATATTTCAATTAGTATATATCATTTAAAAAATAACATTAATTAATATTAATCTGTTTTTGGTGAAAAATAAATAATCTAATGAGCGTAATATTTACTGTTGAATTAATTTTTAAAAAGAGAACATTATTTCCAAATGATATTGGAAATATTTTTTCTTTTTAATAAATAACTAGTAAGAGAATTTTTTTTTCAAACAATTGAATTCGGAGAAAAATAAAAAAAAGTTGCAGTTTATATGATATTTATTAAAATTAAATGCTTTTTAAAGAGTAAACATTTCAAACAATAAATATAATAATTTTTTTCTAAATTTTCAAAGTAAACTAAAAATTACATTTGTATAAACTTAATTAGACATATTTTTAATTTATTTACTTTATTCTCAATTATAATTTAATTAATAATTACATTTTGCAACAGTATTTTTATTATAAAAGAATAAATCTCTCACTTTAAAAATTTACATATTCAATAATTTCATTAATTATTCTTTTTATCAGGGTGTTTTTAATTTATTCCTCTAACGAGGAAAATAACATAGGAAAGAGTACTTAGCATGGCTATTACTTATTTTTGGAAAATAACTCCATTTTTTTTATCATTACATTTAAGTTTTTTATGATTTTGATTTACTTGTAATCTGTTATATTGTATAAATTTTAAAAATTACATTTTCTGTGTTTTAATACATCTTAAATTACTTTTAAAGAAAGAAATTACTGAATTCTCTCGATTAACTCAAATATAACATCAAGATTTGAATTCACATAGAATGAAGTATAATGGCAATTATCTTACAAAAAAATTTAACATTAGAAGCTACGAATCAATTTTTGTATAGATATAATGCAGATAATCTTTACTGCCAAACATAATATTTGCAGAATTTTCATAAGAATGTGTCTGTACATTACTTAAATTTATAAAAGAAAAATTGGATAACATAAATGCATCAATTTGTATCTCAATTTGTTTTTTGTACGTAAATACATAACTCAAAAATAGATTTGTTGAATATAATTTAAGGCAGGGGTTTTCGACCCGTGAAACGCTGGACACGAATAGTCCGCTGAAGGCATTTTAGTGAAACTTTAATTACATTTGTGGCAATTAAAAAAAAAACCTTGTCTGATTTTATTGTAATGAACTTCATTTTTTTCTGTTATTCTTGATGTTTAAAACATTTCACTGACGTGTTTGATATCCATTTGAGATGAAAATTTTTTGAAAATGACGATTTTTTCAAAATTTTACTATATTTTGAATAATTTTAAATACAAAAAATTCTGACTATACATAAGATCTCAGAAATATTTTTAAGTGAAAGAGGTGGACTCTTATCATTCACAGGTTTGACTTCCAAATTTTTTTAATATATATATATATATATATATTTATCATTATCTCTCATTATATATATATATATATATAATATAAAGAAAGAGAGAGAGAGATTTAAAAAAAGTAAAATTGGAAGTCAAATGCTATTAAAAAACAAATTTTCAAAGATATTAGTAACTTTATTACAAAATTAGCAATTAAATATAGTTTTCTTATTGTGCTTTTAAAGAATTCAAATACAAAATTTTAAGCTATTTATGAAACATAAACTACAAAACCGATAGTGATACCTTGTAAATTGATATTAAGCATCAAATTGCAGAACTACACATAAGAACTTCATTATACTTTATGTTGATGAGTTCCGGATAATTATGCAAGTATTTGCAATTGGTTTTATACTAAGATGCTTAATAAACATTTTCAAAATAATACTGCTTTTAAAAAAAAATCTAATTCTAGCAATAAAAAAATATTCATCGCATTTCTGCTTTTTATAAAAAACTAGATTTACGTATTTTGGATATTAAATTCTCACATATTTTCCTAACTCCAAATTTCAGAAAAACTAACTTAACTATATATAACTAACGGTTTTAAAACTTATATTACACATCTAGTCAAGAAGCTACAAAATATTATTCAATCCCCATTTGACAATATTAGTAGTTCTATTTTTGTTAAGAATAGTATAGGTATTATTCAGTACATATCCAAGGTAAAAATATTATATCCATTCATGCCTATGATTTTGAAGATCTATTTAACTACATTGATATAGGAGACATGATTAAGAGGCTCAAAACAGCTTATAACAAACATTCTTTGAATATAAATTAATAAAATATAATAATTATCTTACTTTTGTACAATTTTAATATTAAATGAAACTTTTTTTCATAATAACTCTTAATATCGCAAATTAAAGGACTCCCACAAGGTGTGCCTGCAAATAACTGTTTATCCAATATTTATTTACACTTTCATTAACATGATAATATTAGTTACGAATCTTTTACTGTTTCAGACACATAGATGACTTAATTATTTTTAGTAATATAGCCCATTATGTTCCAAGTTTTAATTATTATACTCAATATTTGAAATTATTAAAAACTAATTACAATAATAAGCCAGCAAAAAATTTTAGGACCTTCAAATAAACAATAAAAATCATTTGCAGAAAAGCTATATTTTTGATAAATGAGACTCTTTTGATTTTAGCATCATAAAAATGCCATTTTGATGCAGTAACCTGCGCATATTTATATATAGAAATATTATCGAAAATTTTATTTAAAAAAAGCAATAATTTAGTTTCCGATAATGAATTAAAACATGATAATTATAAAAAAAACTCTGCAAAATTGCCTGAATTTCAATTATCTAATTATTATCATTTTTAACTATATTTCTATGTTATTTTAAACTTTTTTAAAGTTTCTTTTAATATAGTTTCTTATTATTATTAATATAACGTTGCTTAGTTTAATTATAAAAAAAATTCTTTAGGTAGTGCCTCTGTTTTTTGCTTCGATGCTTAACTTTAACATGTCATTTTGTGCTCGATTTCCGACTAAGAGAATTTGTCTTTATATATTTTAATGGTTAGCATATTTACATGTAAGTTTTTCTCTTGGTTTTTCTTGAAAACATATTCATCTCTATATGAGAAACCTTTCTATTCTCACTATCCATACATTCATTTTATTTTAAGGTCTAGTGTTCAATCCACGTGTAAGTAGATTTCAGCCTAATTTTTCAATATAGTACTGTTTTTTCTATTATATCAAAAATTCTACGGTAGTGGAAAGTAGATCCATAAAGCATTGCTTAACCTTAATTTGCTGGCCTACTTCAGTGATAGCTTTATAAATCATAATAGGTCTGCATTTTAGTCCAAGACTTGTGACGGATCTGTACGTTTCACTAATTCTCAATTATTCTTTCAAATTTTATTTATTTCAACCAATCTCACAGAGCCAAAGTGTGATTTATGCAAATGATATTTTATAAGTTCGTTCATTAACGAAAAGTGAATGAAAGAAAGAAATAAAGTGAAATTAGAATTTTAAATAAATAATGAACATTGTAAATCAATGCAGTTAAAAAAAAAAAAAAAAAAAAAAAAAAAAAAAAAAAAAAAAAAAAAAAAAAAAAAAAAAAAAAAAAAACTCGTGTATAACTGTAATTGTCTGCTATTTTCGTGATTCATTCAGATTCCGTATTCGCTAATAGTTACCTTCTCATTCTCATGTGTTTTTTTCTTAATTTGATAGTGTATGTGTAACTTTCCTTGATTAAGAGATATCAATAATATAGTGATTTTAAGATGTTTTTGAATTCGTTAATCCTACACGTCAAAAGAAGTACGGTAGATGGGAGATGATAATCTTAAGTTATATTTCACGACAGACTCTTTAGTGTTTTCAATTTTAATATCTCCACACCTCTGTATCTTGTATTGTTTGTTTTTATTCGTTTTTAGTACAATATTCCTTTGCACCATTTATTTTCTTGACATGTATCTAAAAATCCAATTTCATTCATTCTTAGCCTCGTAGGAAATACAATTTTGTCTTATATTATGTTATTTTTAATTTTATTATATATATATATATATATATATATATATATATATATATATATAAAGATCTAAGAACATCATATCTTCCCTTAGAATCAATTGTAATCTAATAAAACAAACCTCCCTTTTTTATATAAACATTTGCTGAAGTACAATAATTTTTTGACAGTCGTGTGGCCCGTGGATCACTGTGAATTTATTGATGTGTCCCTTGTCCCTCAAGCGTGAAAGGTTAAAGACCCCTTATTTAAGGTAAAATATATAAATAATAATCATTGTTAATGCCTTTAAACTTACTGGAACTTACACAAATTGCCTGTTTAGAAAAATAGACAAAAAAAAACCATCTTAAAATGAAAACAGGTACATGACTAAAGTACATGTGAACTAAAAACAATTTATTTAAAAAAATTTACAGTATGTAATTAAATTTTAAGAACTATATCCAAATTACTTTTTACAATGCATAATTGAAAACATTCTACTTATATTATCAGACTTAATGGCTTGTTTAAATAATAGATTTATGTAATTAAGAATAAAAATAAATATCTTCCATTTCTTTCCCAATTATTGAAGCCACATTTACCAGTATTACGTATAAGTAGAAAGAAAACGATAAGTAGCGATGCAGACAATTTTTTGTTAAATATTATTCATTTTTTTTTTAATTTAAAAACATTTCCATATTAATAAAAAGCTTGGGTATTTTTTACTGTTAAATTTAAATTTCTGGTAGATTTAAACATACCCAACAACTGTATCTTCTTTTTTTATGTCCAAATGAAGTAAAAATATTATTTCTACATAATTCTATATCATGCTCACATCACAGACTTAGATAAATTTAGATATATATTACATGTGCTTAACGACATATCCAAATATATTTCAATACTGAGAATTATAAATGAACTAAACACTACAAATATAATATTATATTGGTCACAAATATTACTAGATGCTTTAATAATTTACAGTGATGATTTCTATAAAAATTTCTGTTTAACATACACCTGAGAATTCACTGCTTCAAAACGCATACTATATATCTCTCGCTTTATTTGTATATTTATGAGTATGCGTATAAGTTTCTTATATATATGTATACACAGTGGACTTTCGATAATTCAAACATTCGAAAATACAAATCGCTCGATTATTCAAAGTATATGCTCAGTCTCTAGAAAAACTCTTGATATTTCGAACTAAAACGATACATTTTAGTACACTAAATATTTCGAAGTAAAATCTGTGGCTGGCCAGACTACAACACGCTATCATTCGAATATATCTTAAAAATCTTTCGACAATTCAAACACTCACTATCATGTGCAGTCCTGTAATAAACAGGCTGGAGCTTTTGAGTTTTGTGTTGTGCTGTCTCTGAGTGTCTCCCCTGTAACGTAGCCCCTTTATCTCTCTCCTACTTCTTCTTCGTCTTTTCCGATCCCTCAGGCGAAAAGACACTTGTATTGTTTTCATTCCCTTAAGTGGACAATAGACCAACTGTACCTGTTATCAGCCCTCCCTATCTTTTGTTTAATATGTGGCCATGCTACACATGTGTTGAGAAAGGATGATCCGCTATTGTGAAAAAGAGATGCATAAGATTGTGTATGAATGTATTCTTTTAGTACAGGACTTTTAACTTATGTAAAATATTTTTATACTGTATAATATGTACTTTTAAATATACTTTAAAACAATTTTATACACATGTACAATTTTTGTTTTATTACATAGTTTAAAATTTAAATTTGTTAGAAAAAGATTTATCTTCGTGTATTTTGGAAGTTTTTTCTACCCTCTTGATAATTCGAAGTTTTTCATTGGTCCCTCCAACTTCGAGCTACCGAGTTTCAACTGTATATATATAGAGAGAGAGAGAGAAACTGTATCCCCCAGTGTTATTATAATCAACAGAATATGCTAAACACTATCTACTGTACCCATCTAATATGCTACCGAATAATTTCATATACATACGTAATGTTTACAACAGTTGTCAAGCGAACATGTTACATTTAAACGGGGGTAAATTTTGATAAATATTTTAAGCATTATAGAAATTATGTATTTCATTACACTCATCAATGTATTTCATTCATTATTTACAGTGATTATATAGCCGTTTTACAGTTTTATGTGAGTATAATACGAAATAAAGGATGTCTCTAAAATATTACAAGGGGCATCGAGAAGTAAGCTATTAAAGGAATTTTGCTTATCTACTCGTATTATTCCTTGCAAAGGAAGAGTGACTGAAAGAGGAGCGGCTAAAATTAATATGTTCTGTAACAATCTAATTCGTGTTTAAAAATAGGATTACAGGAAAATCCAGCAAAAAAATGTTGTAAAGTTTTTAAGAAATACCTTGTTTTGTTATACAAAAATTAATCCAAAAAAAAACCCCTCTAAAATTTCAAAAGAATAAATTTCTTATAACTTTATAGTTAAAACTAAACTCGGTGGCAGAACAGCTCATGGAGGGCCAAAGCCTACTGTGCCCATCTCAGTTTTCATGACCTTGGGCATTTAAGTGCATGAGCTTATGATTTATAGTTAGAAGAAATATACTTAATAAAGTAACTTTGATAATGAATATTCCATATTTATACGTACAAAATTTTTTTTTCTGTACTCATTACTGAGTGAGGGAATATTAATGTCACACTGTTCAGCTACACGAGGGCATTTGGCGACGGTCATTTTGAACCATGGTCAAGTGACGCGGACGACACCTGAGCTGGCACCCCTTCTCTCCTAGCAACCACACCACAGCAACGGGAGGACGTTTGAGCCCTAGACAGATTTAATGTGCATCGCTCCCCTACACGGTGGGTTTCCAGTGGTACTCGACTCGAACTCATGACACGCCAAGCATGATCCGAAACCTTGACCCATTGGCTACAGCGGGCACTTTGTACTCATTACTAAGCACCACTAACTGTGAACATTTTCTTTTTTGGCTATTTATCATCATTCTTTGAGCTTTCCTCAGAATTATCTAGCATTCTATGATCTACTTTTCACAAAAAATATGTCACTTTAGATTTCTTAATTTTAGCAGAGATATCAACAGATATTTCTTTAAATGATGCTAAACAGTTGAGAAATCTTTTTTTTAGATGCTTATTTCAATTCAAACATATCCATTCAGGTAATAAGTCTTCAACTGTACACATTAGGAGTTAGAGAAAGGGCAAAAATAGGTATTCACTTCCATAAAGGTGCTATTTTTTTCTATTAATTTACGTCCTTTTTAATATATTGCTAGGTATATTTTGTTTATTTCTAGTTATATAATGTTTCCTAAAAAATTATTTTTGAAAACTTAACAGGGAATAAAATGCAAGATTGTGCAACGTATGTTTACCTTTAAATTTTACCAGTGCTAAATTTATAACTAAAAATACAGAGTAAAAAATGGAATTTAAAAATAAGAACGTCTGTGGAAGCGTTTGAAATTTTTAAATATCTTTATATATGCACATACAGACGCATTTGATATATTTCGTTTTCCTAAAAATAAGAATTGCGTAAATATCATGATCAGAAATTTAAAAAAAATTAATTTTTCTAAAATGTAGCTGCACTACACATTACCCGACAATATTTTCAGTCTTTGATACATAACAACGTCGGAATATTTTGCAATATACCAAATGAAACTTTTATATAATTTTATAAATAGTATCAATCTGTGTTTTACAACTATGTGCATTTTAATATTTGATGCAACTTATTCTTAGTCAACAAAAAAGAAGAAAAAATAAACATTTATTTCCTAACGTTTATTTAATTTATTTAATCTCACCTCAGTAATTATAATTGAATAAACAGTATATAAATGTTCCAGTAAATAACTTGAAATAATTTTATAAAATAGTTTTATATGAAAAAGAGCTATAATATTAAAAAAAAACAAAAGGTAAGTATTAGCTTAAGTTATTTATTTTGTCTCCACAGTGCCAAGATCAAAACATGCATTCAAAAGATCTCTAGTATTGACTATTGACAAGAAAAGAAATAGAACAATGCTAAATACCTAGTATATAGACATTTAAGAAGTATACTTTTAAAATTCCTAACGATTGCTATGACAACGATAATCAATTTCACCAACACAAGAATTTCCCTAACATTTTACATAAATATAAGATTATGAACTTCAATAATTGAACAATAAAAGTAAAGTAGGTAGAAATTATTTTAATATGTGTTATAAATGTTGACTATGCCTCTGAGGAACCTAATAAAAGGTAAAATATTTTCACAATCCAGTTTTTAAAAAATAATACTTTTTATTTTAGTTTTTCAATAAATGCTTTTTATAAAGACCTACTTTTTAAATAAAATTGAAAACAAATTTTGCCAAAATCAATTTAAATTTGATTTTAATAATATTTTTTTAAATCAAAAACGTCTATGATATATAAAATTATCCTCATTTCCTAAGCAAATTTACTGTAATGTAATTAGCATTTGTATCTATAAACCATAATTATTACTTCCAAACAAAAATATCAACATTGATAACTGTTTTGAAAAATTGCATGAAACAGAATCTGGCCTACACTTCCATTTATATAAGGAATAACGAAAGGTTAACATAAGTAGGCCATGAGAACATTTTTTTTGTTCGTGCTCTCACAGATAGACCTTCTTCATTACATTGGTGGAAAGGCCTTCTTAATATCATTCCATCGCTACGGCCAAAAAGGAACATATGTTAGAAGATCCACGGGTAAAGAAGGAATTCCACAATTATCGTCAACTTCCTCGAGGGTAGACACGTCACTGCCTGAGTCCGGTTATTGACTCTATCAGGATTCCAAGTCTATTAGATTTTGTCCGGATCCCTCCAGGAAACGAAGTATCCGGATGAACCAGGCGAACACATTCTGCTTCTTCTTCACCCACTTCATTTCGATGTTGGTGGTTTGAAAAGGTGCTTAAGGTTAACAATATTTTCCGGGATAGAGATGCGGAAAAAAGATTTTATTTTCGGCAGGGATTATTGTCTCTTTCTCTTTGTTGTTGAAAAGATTTTGATTACAATATATTACTGCTATACAGAAATTTTTTTATTCTTGTCTCGTAATTCGTTAGGATCATAATTTGTTGTTGTTGAAATCTATTGAAATATTTATTGTTTAATACATTTGTGCATTATGGTTAGAAGAACGATATGTTCTGATAAATGTCTGGAAGGTATTCTAACCCAATAACTTGCTCACATTATTTTATCAAGCTGTTGTTTTACGAAGGCGTTCAAATTTAATGATAATGAATAAAAATTAATTGCCACTTAATATTGTGCCACTTAAAAATTATTGCCATTTAATATAGTCTTATGTATATACATATTTATATTAATTGTAACTATTTAATAAAAAGTAAATAAAATAATTTTTTTATTGAACTAAGTAGGAATTGACTTAATTTTTTTTTATATTACTTGTTTAAAATATCATTTAACTAACAATTAAACTATCCTCCACTCCTGATTTCTGGAGAAATACATCAATTAATAGATGCTAAGAAGTTAAGTGGTAACAAAACACAGAGTTGGCTATATAGTACTAAATTAATACTCATTGCATAAGTTGCAGGACATATTTTCTTTTACTTGGGTATTTTCTATCTTCCATTTCACTCTTAGCTTTTAATTTATTTGATTAATTATGCTTACTTTTTTCAAAATATATGTAATTCTTACTACGACTTATCTAAAATTCTTTGTTCTTCGACCTAACTGGTTCCTTTTTTCATTTTCATCTTGTTTTTAAACCATTATTCTCTAAGATTTTTGTGTATTTTTTGCAGTTTGACTTTATAAAGTTCTAACTTAATTCTATTCATGCATATATTTGCATATCTAATACTTCACCCTATAAATATTCTGCTGAGGGATTTTACTTACCAAAAGTCGCGCGTGTTTGTGTTGTGTTCTTTGTGTCCTCACTTTATATGTTTTAAAACCAATAAATGTGCAACTAAAATATCAAGATGTTTCACCCTTTGAAAGACTGCAACCAGATAAAACGTTCTATCAGTAAAATGTTTTAATTTCCTTGAAACTGTTCCACACACACTCGCATATATATATATATATATATATATATATTTACAATATAGTAAAATAGCAAACTCCAGGCCATAGGAACCAAGATTGCAGATTTAAACAAAGTTTTACGGTATGCTAACCTTCACCTGTACTTGCAAAAACTCTGGGTCATGGGGAAGGGAAGGGAGGAATATTAAGAGAAATTTAATTATTACAATTAAAAAACACAATACTATTAATATATAATGATAAAATTATAGCCTTCTATTAAATAATAACATATATTTAAAATTGATGCAAAACAACTAGATGACAAAATTTACTACGTGTGTACAGCAACAAATTATGTTTCCAGTGCGATACAAAGAAGTATAGTAGTACAGCATAAAATTAGTAAATTATGATAAAATAATATTAAGTCCATGTATATACACTTAAATCCTTAAATATCGATAACATATATAGATAGTAGAAGGATTTTCCAAATATATACAAAGATATTAAATAAAACATAGTATCATTATATTATAAAATATGTGTTGCCATCTTTCGATTAACTGTATAACTAAACTAAAAAAAACTGGTTTCATTATTACTCATTGTTATTTTACTGAGAACTATTAGAAATATAATTGTAAAGGAAATTAGCAGGATATCCATGTTCAATGTAACGGTCAAAAAAGTTATTACAATTTAAGTATTATTAGATTTATAGCTAGCTAATAGATTATTACGAGAAATATAGTTATGAATTATATATTTCTAAATATAGAAATAAATAAACTGGAATTCTAGTATGGCACTTTAAGAATGTTAAAATTAAAATCATCTCTTTAATCATAAATATTACTACGTAATTTTTAATCCTTAATATACAATGATGCACATCCATATAATTAGTTATAACAGGATTGTGATTAATTTTAACTAGGTTTAAGTGATCAAGATTAAAAGTAATATTGGGGTTAAAATTATTATTTTAACCAAAACAATTAGATTATTTATATATCTAAAAATGTAATAATCATTATTAATGATGTATTTATATTCATAAAAATGTAAATATAAATTAGCCAAAATATTGTTAGTAGGCCACCTTGAGGCAAACCTTTTGTTTTATGGTTTAACATGGGCATTTGCGTCACTGATTTATATACATATATATATAAATCATATAAATATATATTTATATACATATATATAAATCATATAAATATATATTTATATACATATATATAAATCATATAAATATAAATTATATACATATATATAAATCATATAAATATACATTTATATACATATATATAAATCATATAAATATACATTTATATACATATATATATATCATATAAATATACATTTATATACATATATATAAATCAGTGGCACAACAGCTCATGAATGGCAAGGCCTACTGTGCCCATCTCAGTACCATCTCCTGAGCAGATGTTCCAGTCATGTGGTCTGTCTGATGCGTAACCCTCAGTGTTAGTCTCTCAAGCAAGCTTGGTATTCGTTTATCGACCCACTGAATGGGATCAATGTTTGAATCGACCTTGCCCAACACTGGATTTGATTGCCGTATCCCAACATATATGTAGAATTTCCAATAGGTTGATTTCTCAGCATTATTTACAGAAAAAACGAAGGTTGGCTGTCCAAAAACATGTTCAACCCCACTTTTATATAAATTATTTTATATATAATAGCTGCCCCAAGACACCAATTTGAAAATGAAGTAGCATCCATTTATGCATATTATTAAATTGTATTATTTCTATAATTTTTAATATATCCTTTCTAAATTTTGGTGCTTTTTTTAAATTTTAGTGATTATTGATTATTCATATCTTTATAGTAGAAAATTATATATATATATATGTTGTTTTTAATGCCACCTGTCTGATGGTGTCAGATCGAGGCACACGAAATTCATCGTGGCAAGGGGCTAGGTGTACGCTTGTCGTTAGCCTTTAGCTTTGAGCACCATGCAGGTGACAGTACGATTTGGATCGTTCATACATGATAGATGACCACAGCTGCTACGACCGCCCACAAGACTTCCAGGCCCACTGAATTAACGAGCGTGTGCTTCGTGTGTACTCGGAGGGTATTTGGTGACATCGGGCATCAAACATAGGCCGTCCGATCTGACGTCCAATGCTTTAACCACTAGGCTAGCCATGGCCCCATATATATATATATATGTGTGTGTGTGTGTGTGTGTGTATATAAATAACGAAAATTTTAAATTATTAGAATCGAAGAACTCAAAAACCCATTTCAATATATCAATATGAATGGCGAATATAAAAATAAAAATGCCAACATTTTAAAATAAAATTAATAATTTAAAAGTTATAAGTTTATAAATTAACAACCTCGACCTTTGTACTGATAAGTGGAATTAAACTAATTCGATGTCGCCAACCTTCCCCTTATTCCAGTTTGGTAGGCTAATCTTATAAAATATCTCAATTCTTAAAAATGTAAAGATTTAAACCTTGAAAAATTTATTTCTTCGCAATTGCATTATGAACGATATTATGACATAAAAATACTAAAACTCTAAAACAGCTAAGTGAATAATATAGCTAAATCACACAAATGTCAACAAAAATATGCGTGACTGTAACAATGTAACAAAATGAAAAATGTAAGTTAAATAAAAATATACACAATTAGAAAAATCTCTAAAATTGGACAGCTAAATTTTAAAGCCCTATATATTCACAATATAACTCAAAAAACTGAAACTTTATTTAACTCAAAACACCAACACACAAACAACTTAACTACCCAAATGGTTGAATATACAACAAATCTTAATGTCGTCCATCCGGCATAGTGGTTAGCTACGCTAACTTTTGTGCCGTAGGGCCTTGGTTCGAATCCCGGAGAAGAAATGGATGCTTGTAAATGTATAGTGACTTTGCGTTATGAAGGTATTTAAAATAGCCGTCGAATTGTAAGATCTCTCCTGTGGTTGGTGGAAGGGTTAGAGAGGTGGGAGGGCCTCTGATCCTCCCTTAGGGTGTTCTCCCTCAAAAGGGTGAGGAACCGAGCTGCATCGTACTGTCACCTGAGTGGTGCTCAAGGCTGTAGCCATGAGTACTTCCAGCCTCTTGCCATTTCGTGGGCTTGAATCTGAGGCATCAGGTGGCATAAAAAACAACAACACAAATCTGAATTGCACATATCATCAAAAGCTCACCCTATATATATATACATATTATTTCTTTGACAAAACAAACCCAAATTTATTTCAGATTTTATATTGAATTTACAAAAGAAAATAAGATGTAATAATAAAAAGTCATTCAGATGTTTTTCGAAAAAAGAACATCTAATTTGCAAGTATTTTGGTATATTTATGCAATAAACTTTATTAAAAACGTGTTCATAACGAGCATGAAAGTGTTTATCATGCTTGCATATTATGAAAACAACTGCATGCTGAAATGAATTTTGTATATCATAATTGTCATATCTTCTTCTTTAAATCTTTAATATTATTTCAATAGGTTTTTTTTTTCAAAATAATTCATAATTATTTTAAAGTATCGGAATTAAAGTAAACTTAAATATAATTCTTTCATAAATTTTAAGAATTTTACAATGTGGCTTTACTTTCAGAAATTTGCTTCATGAAGTAAAATTGATTCAAATACTAGTGGCGAAATAAAGAAATAATCCTATGTTAATTTCTCTCTCAAAAACTGCTCGATACCGTGTACAAATCATTTCAGTTATAAAAGATTTCACCCGATAATTCCATTATTAATTAAAATGAATTCTTTGTTTTAAGAAAACAGAATTAGGTATTATACATGAATAATTTTGCTAACGCATAACTAAGAAATAATTCTTGAATAGAATATTGTTTCGTCCATAATGAGTGCAGTAATAAGAACTTAACAATCACCATTATTGAAATAAGAATTACAATTTCTAAACATGAATTTTGCATAGAACATTTCTGTCGAAAGGAATTAATTTCCTTTTTCTTAATATAACAAAGAACATTTTTAGAAAGTTAATCTTCTTCTGAAAATATATTTTTGCTTTAGCATCACTTAGTAATAACACTATTCTCCTTCTTTTAAAATATTAATAAGTATAATAGTTTATTATACATAATATTCACTAAGTCGTGTGCTTTCTGTTATAATTACACATAATATAAGAGAATTAATTTGATATAAAGGCAATATAGAACTCATTTGTATTTCTCTTTTCTGAAATTAACTCATATTGATACAAAGTTAAAATGTCTTTACCAAAAATAAAATTGTTAAGATTAAAAAACATATTGGCAAAAATATAAATTTAAATTTCATTTCTGAATTTTAAAGAAACCGTGTTTGATATCCTTAGTTAGTTTTAAATTATTTTTTTTTAACTTTTTCTCTTAAAAAATTATTAATATTATATTTTAAAGACTTTTTAACGTAAATGTTTAAAAAAACAAGTTCACTGTTAAAATATTTCTTTAAAATATGTTGTAGTAATTGGTAGAGTTATAAATGATGTTTTAGCGATAGATTTCTTTGTAGCTTGATTATTTACGATAATTTTTTAAGCACCTAAAAATATATATTTAAATAAATTAAAAGATTTATTTCATTTAATTAACTACGTAATATAATTTAAATCAAGTTCATAAAATAATATTGTAGAACACGATTAAAATCGATTTTGCATACATTTAACTATTGATACGATATTATGTACTACATACTATGTATATTAAATAATACGTATAGTATTCGACTGTATGTATTGTAAGTATTTTATTTACTATCTATGCAAACTTATAGCTTTATAATATTGCACACTTGAAAGAAATAATTCAAATTTCAAGTAGAATTAGGTAATTATGATATACATTTAACTGATACGATGTTACTATATACTACATGCTATGTATACTAAATAATACGTATAGTATTCAACTATATATTATAAGTATTTTATTTACTATCTATGCAACATATAGCTTTACAATATTGCACACTTGAAAGAAATAATTCTCATTCGAAGCAGAATTAGATAATTATGAAAATTTATTTCTTAAAGTAATATCTCAAGTTATATAAATCTAAGGGAGTAAAAACAAATGAAATATTCTTATTGCATTGTTTTAGAAATTAGGAAATCAAAACTTTATGCAAACACAAACAAACACATACACATTGTATCAAACACATGCGAATAAATTGATAATTTCAATTGCTTTTAAGTAAAGTAATTATTTTTGAAACCAGTTATTTCAAAATTCATTACGAAGTATTACAGAAAAAATTAACTATTGTAAATCTTTGAACACTATTATATTTGTAGTAAAAATATAATAGTGTCATTTAATACATAGTCTTTATAAGAAGTTTATGAGATAAAATATTCTTTTTGAACGTTAGAGAATACAGCTTCGAATTTCTTAGCTGACAGTTTCTTTCTAATTGACTAATTAAAAAACAAAATTCAAAATCTTATTCATATACATAGAGTAAATAATTGTTTAAAAAAGAATTAGTAACTTAAAAAGGTTCTTTAAATAAAATATTTATTTGAAGAACTATACTTGGAATGTATCGATATAATTTAAATTAAATAACTTCGTAAAAACGTATTCGTTTTAGTTTTTCTTATTTGTTCCACAAAAAAGAAATTTAAATATTCATTTACGCAATACATTTTATTTGTTATCATATGCCAACATTTTATTTGTTATCATATGCCAACATTTTAACAGCGCAATTTCTTAAAATTCATTGCTACATAAAAAAATCCACACTAATGCATCTATTAAGTAAAGTATTACTATACCATTCTTGAATACAAATTTGCCATAATCAACGCTTTCCAAAATTAGTTTTAACAAATCAATCTGTTCTTATTTTTCAATGAAACCTAATACTCATCATTAGACACAATAGTAAAATGCCATGTATAAAATCAAATGATTGCATTTCAAGTCTATCATATTTTGAGAATTATTTAAAATATCATAAAGTTAATTTAAAAAACTATCTACAAAGATTTTCCCTCCGAAATTCAATACAAATTTTAAATTATTGGTAATAGAAAAAAAATTCAGTATTATTAAATTCTGCTTATTAAATTTGCAATGGAATCATATGAATATATTTTGCATAGCCTTTTTTTACCGTAGACATAACTAAATTCCATGCATCACTTAGGTCACTTTGCTACAAGTGGTCATCCAACGGTTTTCACGCGCTTTTCTAATCAACGAATGCTCTAAATCAAATTATACTCCTTACCTCTTTAATTACTTGAAGGTGTCCCGGCGACGTGTTCACGTGTTTTCCTTCAGTGGCCATAACATTCGAATGTTCAAAGGTTCAGCAAATATTCGTGCACTGTGTTTTCCCACTAGTTGAATATATCCTCTCGTCTGAATAAAGGAGTCAGCGAGAGCTTGTCCCAAACACAGAGCCTTTCCTCAAGTTCTAAACGAGAGATCGTCACTGTGTTATGCCCCACTCCGGTGCGCAGTGGAGAAACCGGCGCCGACGAGCTTTACAAATAGTTTCGTACAGATATCAGGTCTGAATCGGAGCACAGAAATGCATACGGATCCGCCAATAGCTCACTGGCCATCCAATTAATGCTCTGACTGATTTCTTGCTCTTGGCGGAGAAAACGGAATTTATGAAGAGTACGGAAAGACAAACAGTGAATTGAATTTTGCGCCATCTGGTGATGAGAGCGGTAATTAGAACGGTATGTTCGATTTGAGGAAGAGAATAGTCTTAACTTGATTAGAGCAGTGAAAGATGAATTAGTCATAAATGAAAATAATTAAAAAAGCAACTTAAATCACTTTTTTTTTAATTCTAAAGAAATAAATATAAGGAAACCTATTCACATGTTCTTTAGATGTTATAGATGATAACTTATTTGGTGATATTAAAATTATGGATTAAAATCAACGAAATGATAATCTTCATTTCTGCTTTGTTCACGATACAATTTTAAATCGCTTTTTGTTATTAAAAATGTATGGTTAAATAGTTTTGCTTAAAAACGTGCAATAATTTATTATTTAGGTGTCATTAAAACAGTTTGCCATATTTATCCGCTACTGTTGTTCTTATATCAAAATTAACAGATTTTGAACCTCTAACCAATATAATATATATACAATTTTTTACACAGAATGTTGTATATAAATAAATAAGCGTTTTGAGTTCGCAAAGAAATTGTTTAAAGACTGAATGCTCAAAATCGTGTCAAAATGAAAGTCTCATGCAATCAGGGGCGTAGCAACTGCTGTATCAGCCGTATCAATGATACGGGGCCCCAAGCTTTGGGACGCACAAAACACGAAAACAAAAATTGCAAAATGTTAAGGGGCCACTTGCAAGGGCCCACAAGGAACTTTGATACAGACCCTACGAAGACTAGCTATTCCACTGCATGCATGAAAAGAATTACATATACATATCTTTTGTTGTCTTTTTCTTATTTTAATAAATATGTTTCAAAACACATAATATATAAACAATTTTAATTTTTATATTTTTGTTGAGAAATAAATAAATTTTATGCTGCTTATTTTTTTTTTTTTTTTTTTGTTAAACTACAATTTTTTTTATAAATTGTTTTGCAAAATTGATACATAAAAAAATACAAATCCATATTTTTTAACTCTATTCTCAAACTCTGCAAGCATTGCATCGGGAATCGATTTGTTTCAAAAATTTCCTGCAGTATGGCATGCTGAATCCTATTTTTAAACAGCTTTGGCACGCCATAGCTGAAGAGTTTCCGACTTTTATTTCAGATCAGATTCTTGAGAAAAAATACACATAATTTGAAGTAAAGTAATCATACATCACACAACAAATGACAAAATAGGATTTTCAAAACAAACTTATGCACTTTAATGCACTTTAAAAAATAATCCATTCAAAATTTAATGCATATATTCCCAAGTTAATATTGATTTTAAAAATAAAACAAATTTAAATGAGAAACGGAATTGAAAAGTTTTCTCAACAAAGAAAATGTGACTTGAAAACGAAAATAAAATTAATTTACGATAAAAATTTTATTCTTGCAAAAAAAAAGTATTTCCTTAGATATCTGAATGGAATTTAAAGTTATTTTTAAAGTGTTTTATATATAAATCTCTTAATCAAACAAAATAAGTCAAATGGATCGGAACACTTAACCAACAATAAAATGGGAAATAGTAGGGGGAAAATAGAAATATTTTATTACTTTGGAAATAATTGATAAAAAAATAAATTTGATAAAAAGATTAAATAAAATGCTTTAATTCTCTCATATTTTCCATTGAGCATTTTGAAACTTTCAGTTCTTTAAAACTACTCGTATGAGTGAATAGTATTTTTAGAAAATTGATATTTATTTAATAAAAACCTTTTTAATAACCGTAGAATTAAAGATAATTTCAAGTAATTTCCTTACATGTTATGAGTAATATGTATTGATCTTTTAATCATTAAAAAATTAGTAAATGTAGTAATTAATTATTTCAACCAAATTGTTGCTTTAATTTTGTAAGGATGAAAAATAATCAAAAACAATTGCATGAAACACTCAAAGCTATTGTGTATATGTAATAGTATTCAAAAGTTCTTGGATTGAGTCTATAACCTGAAAAGCTGTTTCAGTAGAGCGACTATGATAACATTTCTGTGTTACTGTATCCTTCTCTTTTTCTAAAAATGGGTTTTCCCAAATCACGGGATCGGTGGTTCGCCATGGTGTCTCATTTTGTAGACGGATGCATTCAGTTCCCGGCGATTGAAAGAACTGGATTAAATCTATAATCTGAAAAGTTTTTTCAGTAGAGTGACTATGATAACGTTTCTGTGTTACTGTATTCTTCTCTTTTTCTAAAAGTGGTTTTTCCCAAATCACGGGGTCGGTGGTTCGCCTTAGTGTCTTATTTTGTCGGCGGATGCATTCAGCACCCGGCGGTTGAAAGACTGGATTGAGTCTATAACCTGAAAAGCTTTTTCAGTAGAGCGACTATGATAACGTTTCTGTGTGTGTGTGTGTGTGTGTGTGTGTGTGTGTGTGTGTGTGTGTGTGTGTGTGTGTGTGTGTGTGTGTGTGTGTGTGTGTGTGTGTGTGTGTGTGTGTGTGTGTGTGTGTGTGTGTGTGTGTGTGTGTGTGTTACTGTATTCTTCTCTTTTTCTAAAAGTGGTTTTTCCCAAATCACGGGGTCGGTGGTTCGCCTTAGTGTCTTATTTTGTCGGCGGATGCATTTAGCACACGGTGATTGAAAGAATTGGATTGAGTCTATAACCTGAAAAGCTTTTTTCAGTAGAGCGACTATGATAACGTTTCTGTGTTACTGTATCCTTCTCCTTTTCTAAAAGTGGTTTTTCCAAATCACGGGATCGGTGGTTCGCCATGGTGTCTTATTTTGTAGGCAGATGCATTTAGCACACGGCGATTGAAAGAACTGGCATTTGTTGATCAGAGAATGAACCTCCAATTTTGTATTTGCTTGGGAAAGAGTGCGACAGATAATTACGAAATGTAAAGCATGTGCGGACGTCCAGAGCTTACGTAGCCTTCGATACTTTCCCTGCCAGCTGTAAATGTGTATGCCACTCATTGCGTTCCCGATAATGTATCACAACTTTAAAAGTCTCCGTAGCACTCTTTCCCAAGCAAACACAAAGTTTAAAAGGTTGGTTCCTAGCAGAGCCCACACATTTGGCGCAAATTATTTTGTTTGGCGATAATTGCATCAATTTGGTAACCCTACTTTGAAACACTAGATATGGTAAACCTATGTATTTCTGGAATTTCGTCATTTTGTCGTAGGTCACCGGGCTGTATGTGTTGCTGCGTGTGTGAGAATTTTTTACTTTGTTGAATGCGAAAGGTAAGAAAGGATTTATTGTGAATGGTGTATGAAGGAAGGATTGTGTGTGTGATTGCTTCGAATTATGAATGTCCTAAATGTAATGAGCAAATGGGATTATACACTAACGAAAGAGTGTTGTTTTGGATAGATTTGAATCGAGATGTCGAAAAAAAGGTGTGAATGCGCATGATGTTTGCAGAATTCGTGATATGTTACGCTATATCCTTCACTCGGAAAATATCAGCAGTAAGAAAGTATATAAGTGCTGTTTTTATTTTTTATCTTAAAGGTATTTGAGTTATCTCTGTAATGTTTACTTATATTTTCATTACGCATCCACCTTGTCCCGCTACATTCACTTGCCGCCATTGTCATTTTTGCTTGGCGCCATCTCGTTCTGAATTGGTGCTTTTTTCGGTTTATCGCCAAGGGTGTGGGCTCTCCTAGGATTTCACCTTTTAAAGTTCCTTCTCTGCTCCACAAACGCCATTTCTTTCAAACTCGCCGGGTACTAAATCCGTCTACCTGCAAAATACGACTCCGCCATTCAATTGCTCATCCGGTATAGTGGTTAGTGATGCTGACTTCTGTGCCGTAAAGCCAGGATTCGAATCCCGGAGAAGGCATAGATATTTGTAAATGTATAGTGCCTTCGCGCTGCAGGGAGACGCTACTCGTGATGCTGATGGAAGGCGAAGAGTGGTGAGAAGCCCCTGACCACTCCCAGGGTGTTCTCCCTAAACTGAGCCAAATAGTGCTGTCACCAGCATGGTGCTCAAAGCTACGGCTAACGACAGACATACAATCTAACCCGATGCCCTGATGAATTTCGTGGGCCTCGAACTGACTACATCAGACAGGTGACATTAGCAACAACAAATAAGACACCGTGGCGAATCACCGATCCAGTGATTTGGGAAACACCACTTTTAGAAAAGGGAAGAATGCAGTTGCACAGAAACTTTATCATAGTCGCTCTACTGCAAAAACTTTTCACATAATAGACTCAATCCTACTACGTATATATTAAATCTAAATAGAAGAAATGATAGCTTTGTGGACGGGACATAAAAAAGAACACATACATTAGTTCCTAACTGATCACTAACGGATTTAACACATACATTCAGAAAATTGAAAAATGATTCAAGAAATCATACAGACTGTATTACATAAACAAATAAATTTAATTAAATAGTAACAGTATTTCATAGTGAATAAATTTTGTCTGACATGTAAGATAACATGTATTTTTACTCTTGTCTTAATTTTCAAGATAGTTCTATATCTATAGATATAATTTATCTGGTTAATTTATCTAGTTAATTAATTTATTACAACTTACTGAAAATTACATGCTTAACAATTTAATAAAACATGATACATTGCATTCGTTTACTAAATTAGTTCTAGAAAATTACATAATATGCTATAATAATACTGGAAACTTAATTTAGAAACTAACACTAAAAAATAAAGAGGAGTGAGTGAATATTAACGCCGCACTATTTAGCTGCTCGAGAGATTTTGGCGATGGACTGCGTTGTTTTGAACCACGGTCAAGTGACGATGACGACACCTGAACTGACACCCTTTCACCTAACTTCCACCCCACAGCATGACAGTTGAAAATCGACTGAATTGACGTGCATCGTACCCTACACGGCAGGTCTTCATTAGTACTAGGGCTCGAACTCACAACACACTGGCTTACCGTGACTACTAGGCTACCATTGCTAACATGGTCAAGGAAATTCTGTGATGAATATGTGCGTGAAAAATACGTACCAATACAATATGAATATATAACAATTTTCCAGAAATTCTAAAAGAACTAATCTTGTCATAAAATAGAATGTAGGAATATTAAATTTACATTTAATGTATCAAATTTGCTTATTTTTATTTAATTTACACAATGATCATTTTTTTCCTTTTGGCTCTTTATATTACTGTAGCAGTCAAACATTAAATTTTCTTCGAAAAAATTTAGATATAACAAATAATTTCTTAAAAAAAAAAGGGAGGGGGTGTTGAAATAGATATATCATATTCATAAAAAAAAGTTTCAAATTATCAAACCGAAGATTCTAGTAGAAGCCCAGTATCCGAGTGGTAGTGCGTCGCGCTTCCCCAACATGGGTCAGAGGTTCAAACCTCGGCTTGGGCAAGGTCGACTAAGCCATTCATCCCTTTATTGGGTCAATAAATGAGTACCAAGTTTGCTTGGGTGCTTAAAGCAGGAGAGTTCGCGTCAGACTGACCACCTGACTGGAATATCTGTTCCTACACCTCAGAACCCAAGGTCAAGTTTCCTGACAGGGGCACAACAGTCTTTGGCCTTTATGGGCTGCTGCGGCACTGAGTTAAATTAAAATTATAGTAGAAAAAAATAGTTCAAAACCATTTCTAAAAAGATCCTAAAACATCCCTTGTAGAATCTGATGCTACTAAATAAGAATTAGTTGTACACTAATGTACTAATTTCGAACTCTGCATTTTTATTTTAAATCAAGTGACAAACTTCAAAATCATTCCTTTATTTTATTACCATCATCCAATTCTACTTAGGAAGTCATAAAAAATTTTAATTGCATTATTTTTTTGGTTCCGAATTCATGAAGTGGTTTTCTTAAGATATTAAGTTTAAGCAATAAAATTTTTTAATTACATTCTTTTTTCTTAGTTCCCAATTTATGAAGTGTTTTTTAGGATATTAAATTTAAGCAATAAAATTTTTTAATTTATTCATTTTTTGAATTACTTGAACTAAATGCTGTAGATATTAAAATCGTTGCCATGAAATTAAAGATAAAAAGTAACCAATTCTTTCTTGAAAAAATCATTTTCATATTTTTTTTAAAAAATTATGTTTGTCTCTCGGAAACAACAGGAACAAGCGCAAGCATTTAATTTCAGAATTCCAAGAAATATGACCTACCCTTTTCTATAAGAAAAAGTCAAGTCATATTTTGTTTACTTAAAAGAAAATCGCTACTTTTTTTAAATTTTAAAAAAAAGAAACCACATTTTTACGAATTATTTGACTGAACCAAAATGTTGATTACAATATTAAAAAACTTATTTTAAATATTTTTTACTTTGTTTTGATAATTGGAGGAATCTCAATTTACAGATATTTGTATAAACTTCTCTGACTTTGAAGTAACTGTAATTTTACCTTGTAATCCTCAATCTAAGCACATCTTTTCTACGAACTTAATCTTTCTGATGTTTAAAATTTCACTTTTCACCTCGAAAAAGTGTGGTTCTTTTCTTTAGAATTTAGTTTTGGGAAGAAGCATTAAAAACGAAAAAAAAATGATGTTTTTGCTTCTGATAAAGCATTTACTCTCAAATATGTAATTTGAAACTTTCCTACATTAGTTCGAGATTTAAGTTAAATTGGTTTTATTGTTTCTATAAATAAATAAAAAATTTGAGGAAAATTTAATGTGTAAAAAGAAATATTTAAAACATTTTTTTATCTTTAAACATGTACAGAAACAAAAACAAAAAAAGCTTTTGAATATTTTATCCTCCATTTACTTTTTTTAAAACAGAATATTTTCGAAACATATTTAAATTTCAACACAGTTTTAATGTTTATATTACCGTTAAAGTGTATAATTCAATTTATTCACTAGACAAGTCGATTAAAGTATATAATACATGAAAAAAATACATATACTTTACCCAGTTATTCTTAAGTTAATACCCAGACACATCAAGGATTTACGAGTGCTTCTATATAAAAATATGAGAAAACACTGATTTTGCAAGTTATAACCTATCCAAAACAAAATTTATTTTCTTATGAAGAATTAATAAATCAAACTATGCTATTAAATACAAAAATACATATAAGAGCGTAAAAATCTTAACAACAAAGCAATTTGAAGAATACAGCAATGTGTAAGTATATATAAATATTTTTTTTAATTTTAGGCATATAAGAAATTAAAATTACAGACGGAAAGTTAATATACGAGTGCATGAGCAACCAAAAACTTATATAGTTGTATTCCCTCTTTCCAATATATTACAGTAAATAAATATATATCAGAAAAATATTTTTACTTTAGTAAACAAAGTTTTTATAAAATCAAAAAGACAAATAGTTTTGTTCACAAAGATTCAAAAATTGAATTATTCTGGTTCTTTTTTCTCTTATAAAAATTTATTGAATTATATACGAAGTCTTACGAAATATTTTTGTTAAATTAGTTTCTTTTCCAAAATTGACAAAAAGACGTTGCTAAAGCATTCCAAAAAAAAAACAAGCACATTCCTTGGAATTTATGAATAGCGAACATATTTGAAACAATATTTTTCTTCGTAGTATGCTTTTGGAGAAAAATCAGAAACCTGCAATTGAAAAACTGTGTTTTACAAAGGCTCTCACACAGATTCTTTAATAAAGATGTTGTAAATTTAATGTATCTGTAGTCAAGAAACAAATACTTAATTTCCATGATTGTAATTCAGAAAACAAAACTCACATACGGAAATAAATAAAATGGAATTGTTATTTGTTAAAGAAAAAAAATCCCTTTAATTTCCATTTATTAAAGAAAACCAGTTGAAAAATTTATACATACAGAGAACAAGTTTAAAAAACGCTTTATTTCTTTGAATATCTTTGGAGAACTGGCAAGGATTTGAGGACTAACATATCTACCGCCTTTAACGGTCCACTAGCAATCTCTCTTGTTGACCATGACGAAACTGAAACCTTTGCTGGATGTTTAAACTTAATGGTATACATAACCTGTACATCGACAACACAATTCCATAAATTGTTGACAAACTCCTTGTCTAAAAATTTTTCAAATACCATTTCTCCAATTCCTACTGTCGCTCTACCTACATAAGTCAAAACAGCTTCCGGACAGAGAGAATCACCTTTGTCTAGCGGTCATGTTACATGATAACGAATCCATAGATGGCGAATTCTGTCCTCTCGATACCCTTCCCATTGGTGACCTTAGCTGATTAAAGAAAAACGCAAAACCTTCTGATCTGTCATGGTGCCCTCTATCTGCAAGAAGAACAATTAAAAGTCATCAGACCCACTTGACGCAGCAATCAAAGTTGTCACACTCACTAAACACAGCACTACCAAAAAACAGCAACAATTCACATGATCGTCACAACAAATATATCGTTCGTTCGCTTATCTGTCGATTTACTGGTGGGGAAGTACTGTAGAGGTACCTACATAGGCCAGTAACAACCTCCGGATAGAGGTGACTCACTTTTGTCTAGTAGTCATGCATTCCTCTATGAACCCCAGCGTCGCACAGTGGTCAGTTTTCCCGATCTGGCGCACGGAAACCCCAAAAATGAAATTTCGCGAAAATAAAAAACAATCCTCAATTTATGGTCCTCTTGAGTTCCCTAGCCATGTGGCAAACATTTTTTGTCAGTATGCGAATGGAAATTTTCAACAACCATCGGTATATATCGGGTTTGTTCTTTCTACACGAAACACTTGCGAGACTCATTTTCCAGTCGGAAGCTCAATCGTTTCGTCTGAAAAAGATTTTGCAGATTTTAGCGGGATTTTTTTGAAAATACATGCCATGCATAAGTAATTTCTTGATTTGACTTTCAAATTAGGTTCAAGTTCGATTAAAAATTATAAAAACATAACATTTAGCCCAGCATGTTAACTTCTACTAACGTATGTTGGTTTTTTGTGTTTAATGGACTAGAACTTATGGGATTGACACGGATTGATCACAAGAACATTTAAGTCACATAGAGTAGATATAGACCTTTAATTTAATACCAAATTTAGCTGCTACTTCCTGCAACTCCCATAGTTATGAATTTTTTTTCAGCGTCGGTCGATGGTATTATCGGCGTGCATTATTCGGTGTATGGAAGAAAGAGCAAGATCCGAAACGCAAAACTAATACTGTTTTGAGTTTTGTTAGGGCTACAACGGGCTTTGATAAATATGAGGACCAGCTGCAATTTTAATTAAGAAAAATTGTTAAAAATTTCTGCTCGTTTGTGGGGGAAAATGAATGAGGTGTCGTATAAATGAAAAGTTCTTCTCCAAGTTGAATGATGCTAAGGTTGTCGGGGAGAGTAAGATTTATAACATCCAAATCAACTCCAGGTCGACCCTCAAAATCATTCGGGGAATGCAAAGCCACGGCAAAGAGGGAAAGAGTACTTCATCTTTTTGCTTCATCAAGCAAGCAAGAACTAGCATTTGCAACAAGAATGTCAATGCAAATAGCTGGAGAAAGAGATGCTATATCTTAATTTTGAAACAAAAAAAAACTACTTGTTCACCTAGACCTGCTACTCGTCTGAAGAAATGCTTAGAGCCCGACTGCCAGAATCGGCAAAAAAATGACTCCTGACCAAGCCTTGGCTCTTTATGTCGACACCAAAATGTCAAAAGGCCAATATAATAGAAAAAAAGGAAACAGCAAAGAGTTCCACGCTGATATTTATCCCAACTATAATAAGCTTATAGAGTCTAAAATTAACTGTTATCCTCCTGGTATCGTCATTGATGAAATATCAGCAGAGGTTCCAATGCAAGCGCTTGTTTACCACACCTCATGCAGATTAGCCAAATCTCAGGAAGATGTTTTAAACAAATTGATAGCCAAAATAGCATTATATCACTGAAGGCGAGGTTTAAAACTGATGCATGGCAAATACCTAAAGGTTCGCCAGGTTAATAATTTTATAAATTTAGTTCTTATCCGTCATTTGTTTTACATAAGAATACAATATGTCTATATTATGTGAAGCAAAAAAACTTTAAATGGGGGAGATATTAGGCTTTTGGTTGAATTTTAGCGCATATATCATTTTATTATTTTTTTCTCCAAAATCAATTAAGATTTTGTAAAGTCGATCCCTATTGGTGTTTAAAACATTCTTAGAAATATTACAAGAAATTAATTAACACAAAAAGAATAAAATTTTTAAATTTTTAAAATTTTAAAAAAAAAATTATATTTGTAAAATTTTGTGAATTTTTTATCATTTTTTTTTAAAAAAAGCGTTTTATGAAATGCTAAAATATAATTTTTAAATACATAAGTAAAAAAATGCTTAAAGGGTGTCGAGTTCTTTTAAACACTACGTATTAACCTTTATTGTATATGTACATTGTTATGTTGGATGATATTTGTTTAATATGTTAAAATTTAATTTTTTTAACATGCCGCTCTATTTCTTGTATATATTCTCCCATGTGTCAAATTACTGCTTCTGTTAATATCCTTAGATCCTTGTGTAAAAATTAGTTCCCCTCAGCAATCAATTATCCTCGATTAAATTCAAACTTGACATACATTAGTTAAGACCCTATTTACCTTAATTTTTGGTGAAAAACAAAAGAGAATAGCCAATTTACATCAATTATTACGATTTTTGATCATTAGATATAATTATGAAGACTTTAAAGCGATAAAATAATTTCCGTGTGCCAGATCGGGAAAACTGACCACTGTGCGTCATGGGGGTTCTATCCTCCAGATATTCACCTACTCTATCTTGCCCTCGGATATTTGTTAATACTGTTGCAAATTAACGTGGAAGAAAGCAGTTGAATCGTCCAGTTATTTGAATAATTATGGATTTAATAATGAACAAAACAGATAATTACACTCAGACAAATCGACATTTGACGTAAATACTCAAAGAATCATTATAACATTTTATTTACAGTATTTGAAATCGTACTCGTTAATAACAAGCATCACAGCACTCAAAAAACGTCTCCTTGGAGCAGTTCCACAACAGAAGCTCTGATAAGTGCTCTATCTTATCGCAGACATGCACAAATAGATTCTAATTTCGACTGACTCAATCTGTTTCAAAGGTCCCTTATTATATAACCTTACGGAAATTTTCAGAAAGGTCGATTTCACAGACATCGATGATTAATTGGCGCTATTTTTTTCGCGAAATTTGTTGCGAAGGGCTATAAGGATGCCAATATGTCACCCCTGCTCACATCTTTTGGGTTTTTCATATTATTCACGGTTGGGAAGCGAACTTTCCTGTAAAACTCAGTTTTCCCCAAGTAGACTGTTACTGAGAAGAAAACAACATACAGATTACGTGTTTCAATACATTGAATAAATATCTATCCAAAAATTATATAGGAGGAGGTAGCAAAGCAAAAAAAAAAAAAAAAAATATTGCATACTAATCTCCAACCTTTATATTAATATTTTTGAAAATATTGTTAAATTAAATTATTTATCAAGCACCTGGAAGTCTGCAACAATTGTTTCTATATTAAAACCTAGTAACTTCCTCAATCCTCCAAACACACTTTTTGAAAAATGCAGATTAATCACACATGTGTTTTATTGATTATTTTAAGTAAACTTTCGGAACAGTTAATGCTCGATTAATTTCATGATCACCTTGTTAATGACAGTAGTTTAATTCCTGAACATTGTGGCTTCACTCCACCTTTCATAAATTATTGCGAGCTGTTGAATTTATTAAACAGGGGAACACTTTAATTTATGCACCGACGCAGTCGTTCTTTATATAAAAAAAGCCTTTAATACGTTATGGTACATTGGAATAATTTACAAACTCATCAACAAAAAAAGAAATACAATTTGCTCTCACAAATTCTCTCATGTCGCAACAACATATTTTTGCAAGATTAATAATACTAGGTATATAAGAGAAGATGTGTCTCAGGGTTTGTTCCGTAGTCCCAAACTTTTAATATCCATGTCAATGATAGCTGCCTCACAATTAACATTACTGTGCATGTAAGCAAATAACATGATGAGATTCTATTTTACATAAACACCCTAGATTCGTATCAGACGTATTCAATCGAAACCTTGTTCGCCTGAAGAACTAGTAATCCGAAAGAAAAACTGCACATCTGGAGGAAATATCTTTCCCACCAGAAAGTAGCTTTCTAATAGCTTTTTGCAATTTAAATTATTTTCTCTTATTTAGGTCTCCCTTAAGAAGGCTTAATAAGCTGCTTATCCGTACTCTGATCCTCAGACCAATTCTGACCTATGCTTCGCCTATTTGAGGACAAGCAGCAAAAACACGTACGTTATTGATTATATTGACAGCATGCAAAAATAAAGACAGATTGTCAACGTTCCCCGATTCAGGGGAAATTCTAACCTAAGAGCAGCAAGCAAAGTATAACTCTTACGTGAAACTATTGAGTAACAAGGAGAGAGATAAACTTTTTTAAGAAATTAGGCAATTAAGCAAATTCATATAAATTGATAAACATACCTCAGCTTTAAATTCCTATATGCAAATTTTAAAAAACCACTTACACAAGTAAAATATTACTTTTTAAGTAAGTGTTTTTGTCTTTCTATAAAAAGAAATTCACCAAGTTCTTTATTTCATTCAACTTTAATTTTCTCATTCAAGCATAAAAGAGTATTATTACTGTCATTTTTAACAGCTATTTAAGGTCTAGAATCTCTGAACATTTATATTTTCCACTTCAAATTTCTCTCTAAAAATTCTATTATTTCTCTCTAAAAACTATTATGCTGCATTTGGATTGATCAAATATTGAAGACCTATCGTCTTTTTTATTATTCTGAATTATTCTCTTTACATCTTAACTTGCTTACTTTTCAATAACAAAGTTTTTAAAAATTGTTTTAGTGCTAAGAGTTTAAAGTCTGTTATTTTAAAACGCTGAGTAAATTGGAGATCAGGCAATACTGTGTAATGCTTGGACCCCGTCCGGGCTAAGTGTTCTACCACAATGACATGTCTTTTCATTAATGTGTATGCTTGTCTTAATCCAGAAAAAGGCGCGCACTCGATACTGGTGTTAGAGGTCACGCTGGGTGACGGAATCACACACACACACACACAACCCAATTCTTTCTTTATAATTAATTTCATTGTACAAGATAAAAATCATAATTCCAGGGAATCATTTAGTTAAGATAATGTATAATTACTTACTTTTAAAGAATTTTCAATTTTTCTTTTGAAAAAAAATCTAATTGAACTGAGCTAAATTGTTTGAAATGTACGTTACATTTACGTTACGCGTAGAATTTGAAAATTTTCCTTTCAACTCAAATGGTCATGTTTATGGCTTTCCTCAAATTTAATTTCACTATCGTGATTCAAATAAATTATTTCATCAAGACCTTCCCTTGCTTAATCAGTTTCAACTTTATCCCATAGATATTTCAGAGCCCCCATTTCTTTTATATTCTGTTCATTTACAATTTATACACATAATAAGTCATTCAACACAGCTATCAAAAAATTAAATCGTTCAAAGGGGGAAAGAGTAGCTTGTTCATTGAATTATTTTGTAACAAAAATAGTCGCGCGGGGAACTCAATCACCCCAAGTACCTTAAGTTTGTAATAAGATGTTTTGGCATTCCCCAAAAAAGAGGAAGATATCTGACAAATACATTTTAGTTCCCATGAAGAATTTGATATAGGAGGATACTGACAAGGTTATTGGTAACAAAATTGAATTAAAGATTTCCTGAGTCTGAGGTAACTCTGAGCCCCCCGTTTTTTTAGATACTAATGTTTAGTTTTAAATTAAAATTCAGTTTAATTGAGATTATTTTTAAAATCAATTGAGGATTATCATTTTACTTCAGAAGTGAGCAAAATCATTTTTTATAATATTTTATATATCATTTCATTCTGTTCATGAATATGTATTTAAATGCTTAAAAAATTCATCATGAGTAACGGAAGAAGTACATTAAGCGCATATATAACTTCGCATTGGCACATAGTATGTTGGTACGCTATAAGGCTAGAAGTATCATTTACAACTATCAGAAATCTTTTTGACGTAAGAATAAATAACATGTAACAAACAACAACATAAATAATTCTTATGTAATAAATAACATAAGAATAAGTAACATGGGTATCCGACTACTTGCGACAACTTTTTTTTTTTAAAAAATGGAGATATGAAGAATTTTTGATTGTTTTTAGATTTTTTTAGTACATTTTAAGAAAATATGCTAAAATTAAGAAGAGAAAAATAAATTATTATTATTACTAAAAAGGAAAAAATGGGTAAAAATTTACACAAAATAACACAAATGCAGCTCATTTTAAACCAATATTTTATGAAAAAATTTTTAATTTTTCAATTCTGATGTGTTGTTATGTTATTCATTTTTGAATTAACCATCAGGATAAGACATATTTTAGTTTTAACAAAATCCAGAACACTTTATCTTAGTTATTATAAGAAATTGCCTTAAAAAACAGTGATTATATTTACATAAGGGACTGCACATTTTGTAATAAAAAACAGTGATTGATAAATCTGAAGTTTAAAACACTTCTATTACAGAACATACACAAAAAATTTCAGTTAATTATTTTCAAAACTTTTTAAGCAATCGCTGTCCTCGTTTGAGCATTTTCGTGTAAAACGCGTTTTAAAGTAGGATGTCTTGCTTGAAGTAAAGGCATCTGCTTTTATTAAAACACTTGTTGTTTTTGTTCTAGTGAACGGGAAATAATAAACTTGGTATTTTTATAAAGCTAATAAAATGACCAATAAAATTAAATCTTAAAAAAAATTGTCACTTTTTAGCAAAATTCACAATTTTAGGGTAGTCGCATACCTTTACCATTTAAGGAATTTTAGTTGTTTTAATATACCTGTAAACAACCTTCGTGAAAAGGGTCATATAATTTCCAAAGTGGAAATCAATGTTGGAGTTCCCATACGATCTAAGCGATGGTATATAATTAATACAAAAATTCTGCATGTGTTCCATTTGATGACACCAGTGCGGATGTTAAATTAATTAAGAAATGTACCCTTCAATGGCTGAAACATATATTTCCCTTGATATATATACGCAACAGCAAATTTAGATGTCTGAGACTCAAGAAGCATCGATATCTAAAATGGGCAGAAAATAAACATGAGTAAAGATCTTTCACTAAAAGGAATTCCTTAACGGAGAGATTATGTAAATAGTATAGCACTATAACATCGCCCTTGAAGTTTGGTGAGGGCTTTTAAAACTAGTAACATTATCTATAATGAATATCGTTTCCAACTGTTCCATGAAGATTTCATGAGGAAGCGCAAGGCAAACGAAGCTTTATATATATATATATATATATATATATATATATATATATACAACACTTGCCAGTCAATCGCAATTTATGGAGGAGTCTATTACGATAAGAGGGATATTTAGCTGTTAAACACCAAGAATCATCGATTGCTTACAAGTATTTCCTAATAGTATATCTGCCATGGATTCCTGCTGAAGAGTTTAAAATTTTTAAAAAGTCAATATACTAGCAAACCAGTTACGATTCGCTATGAATTGATTGTTTATCAAGCTTCACGGAAGATAAAAAAAAATGACTTAAGGTATCCGACTACCCTAAAACTGTGAATTTTGCTAAAGATTGACAAATTTTTTTAATGATTTTATGGGACATCTTATTAGCTTTATAAAAATACCAAGTTTATCATTTTCCGTTTACTAAAACAATAACTACAAGTGTTTTAGTAAAAGCAGATGCCATTACTTTAAGCAAGATGTCATACTTTAAAACGCGTTTTACTCGAAATGTGATTTTTTGAAAATAATCAAACGGGGCCAGCCGATTTCTAAGAAAGTTTTGAAAATAATTAACTGAAATTTTTTGTGTGTGTCTTGTGTAATAGTAGAAGTGTTTTATCCTTCAGATTAATCAATTACTGTTTTATTACAAAATTTACAGTTCCTTATGTGAATATAATCATTGTTTTTTTAAGCATTTTCATATAGTAACCAAGATAAAGAGCTCTAGTTTTTGTAAAAAAGAAAATATCTCTTATATTGAAGATCATTTCAAAATTGAATAACATAGCAACACATTAGATTCAAAAAATTGAAAATTTGTTTATAAACCTTTGGTGCAGAATGGGCCGCGTTTATGCTATTTTTCTATTTTTACTTATTTTTTTTTCTTCTTAATTCTAACACATTTTTCTTAAAATGTACTAAACAAATCTAAAAATAACAAAAAAATCCCCATTTCTCCTTTTTTTAAAAAAAAAAATGTTTTCGCAACCAGTCGGATACCTTAAAATTTTGAACCTTTGTCAAGTAACGAGAACGTCAACTGAACAATACTTCATTCTCCTTATTTTCCTGGCACTCCAAAGTGAGGAGTTTGAATCTTCACAAGTTTAAAGTGCATCGTCAGCCCCTTTACATGCCAGTTATTTAGAGGCATCATAACTTGTTCTCATAATTCGACAGAAATAACGAAGGTCTCAAGTTCGAAACCATGATCATGGTTACCGTGGATATATCATGATTATAAGGAACATAAATAATTGTACGAAATCTTTGTAATAATAATCATAGTGTAAATAGGATACTGTGAAATGTTTTGATATAGAATACATGTAGACATTTTGAACTGGATTAAAAAAATTATATGTACTGCAACTCAATCGAATACAGAAATCCAAGATATCAGAAAACTCCTGAATTGTATAAGCTAGCTGCTCAGTTTCAAAAAGAGCCCTGCTAAAAAATATTTTCCAAAAGCTCGTAAATAGCATCTTGTGATCTGCAACATATTATTGCATTGAATTAGTGCATAAGCGTTGTACTAAACAACCGCACGACTATTTTGGGAATTTGACTAAATTGAATATGTATAAGAATTGTAAAGGCTTGCATTTAAAAAGGAAATTCATCATCTTCAAATCGCATATTTAAGGTTTAAGATTCATAGGAATAGCCCGTTCTTTACAAAAAATATTTGTTTGTCTTTCAAAAATCTATTTCGTAAGCATTTTATTAAAACAACTGGACAGTTGTTTAGCTTTCAGGCATACTGCCAAATTTCATTCAATATATGTGCAAATTTTTGTGACATTTTTAAATTTCAGAGAAAATTTTTCATTTATTTCATATAGCTCTATATAATCTTTAATTTTAATTCGTTTTGTAATATATTTCTATTTACTTCATTGAAAAAAAGATATGAGCAAACTATAAATAGTGTCGCTATATCATGTAATTTCCTCCTATAAAATATTCGCTAGAAAAGAAAAAAGTCCGTTATCTTAAATAAAGTTAATAACAACTTGGAAATAAAGAAAATCATTACACGTCTGGAATTCTCATTTAAACACTGCCACGAGAGAAAAACAAATGGTGGAAAATAAGGCTGGAAACTTGATATTGTACCGATTAAATAAACCTGGGTGGATGAAAGGATGAATGCTCTCAGTCTCAAATATCCCTTCCACTCATCATCTCACACTTTATCAAAACTTTTGTGGTTTATCAAAACGTAGCTATAATATTTACATTTCTTTAAATGTTGAAGATATCTAAGTAGTCTCATATAAAGAAATGTGAAAATAAGACCAACATTCATACAGTATTTTTTTAAAATCCATACGTATGTACGCGTAATTGACATTAAACATTTACATCTATGTTAGGTGGCATAAGTCTTGCTTTTCGTTTAGTAAATTTAATGGAATGAAATATGCAAATTTTCTCACATATAGTTTCTTCTAAGTATGTCCTATCCTATACAAAAGCATATCTCAAATTGCGGGCTCTCCCCTAGGGGAGGCGTCATATCTCTATGAGAGGGGCGAGCATATGAAAAGTCGAAAATAAAAAATTATTAATTTGTGGAAAGTAAACAAACAAAATACATTCTGACATAATAAAAAATAAATACGGATTTACAATGATATAATACACTTATAAATGTATTGCACAATGTATTTTATCATTAATTGAACAATACTAAATTACCAATAAGTTAAATAGTTACCAAAGTCCCTATGTGGGAGGGAATGGGCTTATTATATAAAAAACAATATCCAAAAGTTAATATTTATCGTGGTAATTTGTATGATTTACAATTAATCTCTTAACTCCCGATTAAAAGTTGATTCATTCTCCCCATTTTCCACGCTAGCGCGCGTATGTGATGTATTCGGGAGAGGGGGGAGAGGAATAAATAAGAAAATCCTCTGAAATAAGTAAATCGTTCGCAAATACACACTCACTTTCAAGGTCCTTTTTTTTGCATTCCAAAGCTTTCTAAATCATTTTAAATGGATAGCAGTGCACATAAGAGATCGTACTTCGGAAAGACGTATATATACTTCCAGGACAATAATCGATTTAGTTCAGCGAGATGTTTATCTTAGTCGGTGGCATTAAGAGGTTAATGCCGTGTTATAGCTTTAGTGTCAAAGTATAGTAATATTGAATTCAATATACATTGTTATTGTGTGGAGGGAAGGGGGCGCGATGAAAATTATGATTGAATGTAGGGTCACACACAGTGAAAGCTTGAGAAGCACTGCTATACAATATTCAGTATGGGGCACGGAAACTTCTTTTTTTTTTTTTTTTTGAAAATACAATAAAACACACTACATGGTTCATTTGACTTTCTTATTATTTTCTGCCTACCACACAACATTAGAATTTTGAATTTATTCAGTTTTAAACACAATGTCTGTTAAATGCCGCCCTTCATTATCAATACACTGATGCAGTCGATTTCAAAAACTTTGAGTCACCTTTTAAAACATATCAATTTTTGCTAGGATGTGGTTCATTACGACTTAAAGGGTCTTAGAGCGATATTTGTAAATAAATCCACAGGAATTATTCAGGAGAGGATAAATCAGATGTACACCCAGGCCAGTTTACGCTTTCTTGCACGGAGATCAGTCAGTCAGGGAAGGTTGCTCTTAAAATGCCCTTGAAAATCCTGGAGGAGTGGGCTGTGAATCCATCTTGTAACCATACATTGACAAGATCCATTTCTTGGAGAGCGGATAAGAAAAATTGTTGGATAATTGCCACATAACAATCTGAATTGACACACAAACTCGTTCCACATTTTCAAGTGTTGAAAAGGTCTTCGGAGGTCCTTTCCTTTCTTTGGAGATATTCCTCGTTGCTCGGATGGCATTCTTCCACACTAGAACATATTTCCATTTAGGAACATGACCTCGTGTGGGAATATCGAAGTGACAATGAAAAGCATGTTGCACCGTTAGATAAATACGCCTCCACGGCAAAAGTGTGCTGCTGCCTCAACCACTACATGTTAGAGACTGAGATGAGTGGGAACGCAAATAACGAACTCCACCTCTTCCACCGTGCCCCTAACCACACCCCTCCTCTCCCTACGAAAATCACTGGAACATATTCAAAAAAAGAACTTCCCATGCCCCACCCTATATATATGTTGTTGTTGTTGCTGCGTATGCTATCTTATCGACGGTAACATCAGATCAAGGTCCATGAAATTTATCGTGTCAAGGGGCTAGTTGTTAGTCGTAGCTTTGAGCACCATACAGGTGACAGTGCGGTTCCACCCCAATTTTGAGGGAAAACAGCATGAGTGTGGTCAGAAGCCTATCATCTCCTTTGCCCTTCCACCAACCTCACGAGAGGCAACTCGACAGTTGTTTAGAGTACCCCTATGACGCAAAGGCACTATACATTTACAAACATCCATGCCTTCTCCGGGATTCAAACCCAGGTCCTATGGCGCCACAGTACGCATCACTAACTACTGTACCGGAGGGTGGTGGCTACAAAATATAAATACAGGAGAAAAGCAACTCACTCATCACGGACTCAAAGAAACTGTTTCATTTAAAGGCTTGCAATTTGGATGGCTTGTCTTTTGTTGAGGAGAAGAAGAATCTCTTCTCTTAAGAATGTGATTTGAAAATTTCTACTCCCATGTCGCGGTTTCTTTCTCAGTAATCCCTAAGGGGAAATATGAGTGAACTCTCACTAACCGATGAGGGATTCATCTGTAAACAGCATTCGTCGATAACGGAATCTCGAAATCGGTGGGTGTGCCTTTCGACAAAAGAGTAGTTTTTAATTTATAATTAATTGTTTGTTTGTTGTCTTTCGTTATAATAAATATTTAAAAACGAAAAATAAGGACTGATAATTGAAAAGTGAATACGCAACCAAAACACGACATACCAAATCGATGAGGATGGGGTAGCGAGGGAGCAATATATTTTATACTTCCGGTGTAGAAATTTAAGTTCTGTGTTTTCTTATTCAATATGAGAGTTCTATAAGAATATTTCTGAATGCAATTGAGAGCTTAATGCTAGGATTTATATATCCATAGCTGAGAAAAACACAGTATATAGCTGTACAACATCATGAAATACCCAATGAAGCGAGTTAGTATATATATATATATATGAAACTTAGGCTTTAGAATAGAAAGAACACGTATCTAGCACAAAATTCCACAGGCATATTTTCAATTTCATTACCACACACAAAAACACAAAAGCTTGGAACTTTTCAACTGCACAGCCTAATTGGCACAAAATGGGAATTTCCCACCCAGTCGGAGCAGAAAAGGGAATTTTCTGCACATCTGATGGATTTTTTCAAGGTAGGAAACTATCCTACTGATTTACTATATAGAATTGCAGAGTTTTTTGCAAGATGATTAATTACTATGCGGATTTTGTAGTTGTATTACGTGAGGAGGCTTGGAGGCTTTTTATATTTTCATTTAATTTTTTATGTAGACAACACTCGCAAAAACATTGAACAAAAGATGATGGACACAAGTGTAGCATTACATTATAAATATAAGCAGAGACCGGCAAATTTTCCATGAAACTGAGGCTTAAGTACAAAAAGCAAACCGGAAGTTCCCAATCTCCTATGATTTTCTGTCTAATGGGAGGACAACTGTCATACGAAGTGGGTTCGAAAATCACCAATCTAAATACAATGTCTACCTAATTTTTAATTGTTAAAGGTTACAGTTAACTCCCGTTAGGCGAGTAACGAAGAATTAACTATTTACGCGAAGTCTTAGAAATTTCAGGAGCATTACAAATTAAAAAATCCTCTTGAGAAAATTAGCGTGAATTATTGTTTATATATATCGCATGAAGTATGTTCATAGAACAATAAATATATATGTATATAATTATGAGTTTCTCATTCTTTTTATAATTAAAATTAAATAACCTGAGTCTGAAGTTCTGAGGAATTTACATTCTATAGCTTAATTGCAAAATGTGTTGACGTATTTTCTGATAAATTTTATTAATATTATGACTACTGTTGATAAATACTTTCATCTATCTGCTAAATTCATTAAAATAATTATTGATACATCCAAAATTCACTTAGAAGACAGTAAATTAAAGACATCCATTGAAATGTTATTCATTCAGATTTCTGCAACTCATCAAGCAGACACACTGGTTTATTAATTAAAAAGCAAATGCATGCTCAGTGGATGATATTTTTCAATAGAGAAAGGTTGAAGTTAAAGACTTACAGAATACGGGAAGTAGGTACTTACAGAATATAAGCAACTGTAATATAAAATATTTATCAATACTTGATTGAAAACTTGCGGATTCTCTCTCAAAAATTATTCAGTATTTTCTATTATTTTTTAAATTTTATATTATATTTCTTTGTAGCCTACAAAATCTGATCTAAATTTATAATATGATACACACTGTCTCTAATGTAAACTCTGGAACTTTATGATCTTAATTTAAAGATTCCTATTAAATCTTTTTTCCTTCTCTATTTGCATTTTAAATTAACTCTCTTTAATGCAAAATTAAAAATTCCATTACGTTAGCAAACACAGAAATTTTTCCTTAAAATATTTCATCGCTATTGCTTTATCTTATTCTTTTATTTCAGACGTTTAGTCTGAGAGAAAAATGTCCTATCTTCATTTATTCTCCATTCCTAATAAGAGATGTAATTGTTGATGACATTTATTCTACAAATTGATCGCATACACAGACATTCAAAACACTGCAAAAATAAATTTGGATGCTTATTTTGACTTATTCTGTTGTAGATTTAATAACCATTTCGCGTCTTGACATTTTATATGTATAAATTGCATTCGTGTAAAATAAGCCCAACTTAAAAAAAGCTAAGAATTGCCTTATGGAATTTTATTTCATTTGAAACAAGAGAATCAAACAAATGACCAGAAGAAGAATTGATATTAAAAAAGTATACATTCGGAATTGTCGAAATCAAATTTTAAAAACAATGATTTTACGTAAAAACTTTTATTATACAGAAATATAAACTAATACAAAAAAATCATGACTTTAAAAATGCTAATTTTTTCATTTTAGTTGTATTTGATTCAGTCTCACACTTAATTTGATTACAATTTGAAACATTATAAGAACACATATTACAGTATTTGAGCTTATTATAACATATTTAAATAAAAGGGTTAATATGTTATTAAAGAAGAAAATTTTAAAATAAATAAATTACACTTTAATCGCCTCGACTTAAAGAAGATAATCAAAATGAATTAATTGATTAAATATTAAAAATGTTTGATACATTTATCTTTAAAAAATATTTAACATGAGTGGCACATAGTACAAAAAAAGGTAAAAAAGCTCAAAATTAATAATCGATATTTGACATTAATACTTGATTTTCTAAATTAGTCTACAGGTAAAAGAATTAAATGTAGATCATTATTTATTAAATAAAAGAAATATAATTTTGTAGTTATATATAATTATGATCTCCACACATGAATTTAGCAAGAGTATATATTTGATAATCAAAACTGTAATCAACCATTTGAAAGTAAATTTAAACACCAATTAATTTATTTGTAATGAACTATTTAAAATAAATTAAATTCATCATATTCCGATTTAAATACGCTGTTGTAAAGAAAGTGCAAAAATGAACTTTGGGCATAACACATAAAATCCCTTATACTTTATTAAGAACCTCATCATACATAAAACTAGAAGATGAAGGTTCAATTATATAATCATATTTTCTTCTAAGAAAACCTTCAGAAAAGCATAGCATCATCAAAAGAAATACGATACGATGAGTACATGATAAATGCAGTGTTAAAAAATTCAGTGAACTGCAGAATTTCAAAACATTAGAAAAACTAACGAAACTTTCAATGCAAAAAATTTTCAAAAGAGAGAGAGAGAGAGATTTCCTACATTTTTTGTGTTAAGGGACTGTGTGCCTTTCATCGCTTCGATTAAATTTGTTTTTCTCAAAATTAAATTTTTAGTTGAACTTTATAATCGAAACGCTGTTTTAATTTGAGAAATTATACTTTATTATATGCTACTGAAAAATAGAGGTGCAATTAATAATTAGGTATAATTGACATATACTTATTATTTTTAAATTTTATTGATACTCCCTTAAAATTAGGTATCAGAGACACTGGCCGTGGGTAGCCTAGTGGTGAGAACATCTGAATTCAAAACGGAAGGACTAGGTTCTAAGCCCGATGCCACCAAATACCTTCCGAGTGCACAGGGAATACGTGCTCGTTAAATCAGTCTTGTGGGCGATCGCAGCAGAAACGATGGGTGCAGGGGTTACACACAATTTCCTTCCCTTTCAGTTCCATGCCTAAATTGGGGTGGTGGACATAGGTGGTATCGCCATCTGTCGTGTAGAAGTCCAACCTGTCTCAGGATCTGATAACTTTCGTTCCTTCCCTTCGAAAAGGACACAACAACAACAACAACATCAGAGACATAAGGCTGATCTAAAATTCGCCAACCTCATTTAGAATAATACTGAGAAATAATAAATACAGAAGGTTCACATTATATATATTACAATAATAGTATTTTACTGGGTACGTTTAAATTTACACAAATAAATGTATATTAAAAGATTTTATAAAATTTGGGATGTTTTCATTCATCGGATTCACAGGATTCTTTCATAGGATCATTTTTATTTAAATAAAAAATTTTGTTTAGGCTTTTACTTCTAACTTTTCATGTATAATGAGGCGGGTTGAAAACATTGTCTCGATTGATAAATATCAATGAATTTGTTTTGCTTCTATATATACTCAACGTTTTTTTTTACACGGTAGATATGCTCCTTAGAAAACAGTGTAAGAAATTGTCTAAACAAATACATGCAACATATGGTAAATTTAAGGATACATTCTACAAATTTAAAAAAATCGTGAAAAAAGAAAATGTAATGTGAAAATTTAAAACGCTGCACCCACTTTGAACACAGCTTTCTCATTAACAAATGATCATGCAGAATAGTGAATACACAGCCTCCAGATAATTTAAATTCTCTGCTATCTCACGCAACTTTAATTTACGGACGGCTAAAACGATTTTATGGACTTTTTTTTGTTTCCTGAAACAACTCCAAAAATTGAGCGACCTGAATGGTTAGCGTTGTTTGTGTCTGTACGACCACGTTTTAAATCTACATACTACGCCTTAACCGTGGTAGGTGATAGAGCAGAATTAGAATTACAATCAATACATTGTTTTGCTTGAACAGCTTTTTATCTATCAAAAAGTAATATATAATTAAGACACAATTTTTTTTCATCCATGTTTTCTAAACAAACAAAAGTTGCTTCAATAAAACCACTGTAACTTTTCAACTAAACAAGATATTATCACGAAAGTTTGACACATGCCCAACGTGACCAGATGTCCCGTTTTGAACGGGACTGTCCCTTTTTATAATTACCAGTCCCCGAAATTAACTCTGGGACTTAAAATTGTCCCGTTTTCGAAAACCGGGTGAAGCTGTTCAGAAAGCTGTATTGAAACTTGAAGGTCAGACTGTATCGGCAGTTGAAGCTGCAAAACAAATCAATCAACCGAAAGACAATTTGACTCAGAAACACACCAATAAGTCTCTTTCCATTTACGATCCGTCAATTAATGGTGAAATCAAAAGATAATGGTACTTATATAGAAGAAGAGTTTGTGAAAAGGACGGGTACAGAATTTTATAAATTAAGCCATAAATATCTGGAGCAGTGAACTTGCTTTCTTACCAAAGTAATGGAGATATTTTATTGGGCAGTTTTAAAAAAAGGTATCCTCATGAGAAGTCGTTCAAAAACCTCTGGATGTATAAATTGAAAAGGAGTATATTGACTGTTTTAAGATACAGAAGTTTTTGACGAATTTTCATTAATTTCTAACTACATTACATCACAAAAAGTAACAGAATAAAAATGATCTAAATGTTTACACGGAAACTCGTTGGGTGGAAGTATTCAAACACTTTTACGCCAACAATCTGCAACATGAAAACTTTTCTATTTTATTTGAATATATTTTATGTTTGCCTGCTACAAATGCTCCAGTAGAAAGAGTATTTTCTAATGAACAAATTGTGGACATCTGAGAAAACCCAGTTACTAATTTCAGATCTAAAGGTCATGTTGATAATATTAAAATGAATATAAAATAAACGTTCCAAGAGTTTCATTCTTACTTAAAATCTCCACCAGCTATATTAAAGCAAATTTGTTCCTCTGATAAATATAAATATAACTAAATATTTGGGGTATATTTTTTAATTCGTAACTTTTAAACTAACTAACTTTTTCTGAATAAATAACTTTAAAAAAGTGGGTTTTTTTTATTGTATACCTGTTAATTGACCTAAACAAAACAATGTCCAGTTTTGAGTCAAAGAATAAATGGTCACGTTACACATGCCGTTTGAAAGTTAGTACTACTAGGTTAAGAAAGCTAGAAGGTAGGGCCATCTATATGTTAGACTTAATGAGTGTTATGTCAATACCCTGATAGAACTGTTGAATCAATGAGGTGGTATTAGGCGTAAAAACACAATTTAAATATTTGAATCTAGGCCCCGCTGATCATCAGGCACTTGGATCTTAGCCCCGCAGAAACCACGATTCCTACAATATTACCTTTCTAAAAGTAAAAAATTATCATCAACATAAATTATATTTGAAATTTCACCATTGAATTTTAAAAAAAAAACTTTAGTTTGAACATCAATTTTTTGAACTTTATTTAAATTAATTACTGTAACCTATAAAATGAGCACTTTACCACAAAATACAATTATACTGAAGAACGAAATGCTGTGCCCAAGTTGATGTGCAATAGAACAAATAAAAAAGTGATAGAATTCAGGTATTTCTGGTAACTCCAGAATATAAGTTAAGCAGGCCATGAAGTAGACCAAGTCATTTACAGATATGTAAGCTTAAGGCGACCGTCTTCTGATGACGTTGTCAAAATTGGAATTTTTCAAAAATTGACGAGAGAGGAGAGGAATATTTGTGCTAGAACAAATCATTCGAAAAAAGAAGTATATTGGTGAGCCGTGTTATTTCAAAATTGTGTAAAAAAAGAGTTGGATGTATATAAAACAAAAAGGCAAAAGATAAGTACTTTTTTAGTTAAAATAATGTTTAAAAATATTAGTTTTATCTGCAACAAATTAATCCTATAAATAAAATTTAAACTTCTGTACTTATTATAGTACAGAATATGTACAATTAGGTTTCCTAGAATTCCAACTTTGCTCATGGTTATGTGAAATCAACAACACTAACTCATTTCTGAGGTTAAAAGATGTATACATATTAATAACTAAATTTTTAATTAAAAGGGAATGTTTTGGAATTGAACATATTTAGATATTAAAACAGATAAAATTATTATAATCTATCGTTTCATACCAATTTGCAAAATAACATTTTGATATACATAAATGCGACTGAAAAGAGACTTTACTTCGTTTTACTTAAGAACTTAAAAATATTATTATGAGAAATTTTCGTTATTATATATGCTCTGTTTCTCAAATATAACAACTTATCTGAATCCCTTATTCTATATCCGTAAATTCCTTAAATATATACTGATTAGGTTTTTCCAAAATACAAATGTATAAAAATTTATTGCGAACGAACATATCTTTTCCAGCGGACAAATTTTCGACTGTTCTTACCTGGCAGCAACGAAGCATTTGATCTACTTTCTCGAAACAAGATTTGGATCAAACAAGGGATTTATTATAGAAAACGTAGGTCATGTTTTCTAGCTTGCTTTTCATGTTTTGGCGGCATTTTTGTTGTTACTTTTAATATTTCAAAATTGGAATTTTCAGAGCGTTCTAAATGGAAAATAGAGTAATAATTCCGTAAGAAAATGTTGATTTATAATAATCAATGACTTTTTAATAATGTTTAATACTTAAACGAAATCCTCTCTATTGCACTGACTGCCTAAAAATCCTTGAAACGTACAAGAAGTAGAAAATAAATATATTGTATTGTTTCATAGAAATGCTACTCAATAAAATATCTTCCCAATAAATACAATTCTGGTGATGAAAAAATCTATAATAAACTTTCATTCTAATTTCTTCAGTGTATTTATTTGAAATAAAAAAAAATTATCCCTATTTTAAAATAGAATTATTACAAATAGACTGACCGTAAGACTTTTTCCATAATTTTATCGATTTAACTTCTTAACTGCCGAAGAAAAGCTTGGAAATTCCCCCTTCCTCCTGTGCCACGGTTTTTCTTACAGGCACGCGTGGATTCACAGTTATAGGGGGGGGGGGAGAAGATGTGTGTTTCTAAACCTAACAATTGTTTACTTTCACTTTAAAAGAGAAAAAGGTAAAATAATAAAACAAAAATACAAAATATGTCTAGAACTACAATAAAATAAAACAAAATTATTACTTGCATGTTGTGAGATATATCCTTAAACATTTTGAACACATAAGCCAGCAATCAATTCAGTTCATTGGAAGCATGCACTGATACAAAGATACCCAATTGTTAGACTTATTCGTACAAAACAGTTAAGCTTCTGTCACACACTGTAAGCGAAAATGATAGCAAATAAAATAGAGAAAGGATCACATTCAAACGAAAAACCAAGAAACACTGCTTAGCTATGAATTTCAGCGCTCCTGGAATATTCCCCCTCTCTCTCTCTTTCAATTTTTTCCCTACCTCTTCTCCAAAATAAGTAAATTCTTTAGAAACACTTTCTATGTCATTTTATTTTTTCCAAAGCCGTGGGCCTAGTTTTAAACAGCAGACACAATGCAAAATGTCTTCCTTTGAAAGAACGAGTATACACGTACGGGTCACTAAAGGCACCAGCTGAGAAGGACGTGTATACACGACCGCGGTGCTAAAGTGGTTAAAGAAAGAAAATCAGCAAAGAGTTGGTCCATCTCTAGGGTGTCATCCTCCGAAGAATGGACTGACCAAATGATGCGAAGATTCTTGTCAAATTATCTTCAATTGACTGGCTGAATCGGGGATAATCTGGGATTATTGAAAATTTATCCCCAATAGATCCCATACGGGAATTTGAGAACATATCAGATGACCTTATTGACCCAGAAAGTATCTGGTATTCTTGAAAATGATCCATGAAACAATACGTCTTGGCTCGCGAGCCGCATGTGATTCTTTTCTTAGATGTTTGCGGTTCTCAGACGTATGTGGCTGTATGAGTTAATATAAATAATTATACCTTCTAAAATTATTTTCTTGTATTTTACCTGAGAAATCCAATTAATTTATCGACAGCAGTGGACAGCCATAGAATAACTGCCTAAAATGGAAACTATTTTTAATACATGAAATAGTTTATCTAGAATATATGATGTGGTAGTATTTGCTATTCTCACAATATTTAGCTCTAAATATTCACATCAAACCTTCTCTTCCATGAATCAAATAAAATCAAATGAATTACCTTCAATAAATCGAATATTCTGTTTTATGAATTAAATGAAAAATAATATATGAATACTACACAACTTGACAAATAATAACTGACAACTGTGTCTAAAATTAAAAACACCTAGCTATTTGCCAGTCATAAAAAAACTAAGCAATTCAAGGGCACAAATCTAAATTTTATACAAAACATTTTTGCTGTATTTTTCATGGTTTTTGCTTTAAAAACATAAACGTACACTTTTGGGAGTACCCTGAGTCTTGAGCAAAGATATCTAAATTAGGGTTTCTTAAAAATGGTTAAAATTGCCAATATCAAATTTATATGAAAAAAGATACGTATTTGGCTAATAAACTTTCAAAATTTTATAAGCAAGAACAATCAAACTGAATTAAAATTTTTAGAATAAGCAAAAAAATTTCAGAACAAAGTATTTTCGGTATTGTTTGTACGGTATTTTTTTTCATGTAGCTTGAAAGTTTAAATCCCAACAGTAAGTCCCGAAATTTGTTGTGCTTGTATTGACCTACAGAAATAAATATATCTTCAATAACGTTTGGTTTTTAACTGAATGAAAAATGATAATATGATAATATAAATATATTTATATTTGAATATGGCAATCTTGAGTGTGATCACTAGGATTGAAGGAGGAGGGGGAGTCCCACGTCCACACACATATGCACATAAATGACGTTGTGATACTAATGTATCTATCCTTTGTTTCATTAACCTGTCTATTCTCTCTCGAAATTCTTCCTATCCCTGTCCAAAATCAAAATGTCCTGTGAAGTCCCATGTGATGTGCAATATCAAGTGATAAGTAAGCATTAAACTAGCGTTTCTCAAATTGAAAAGCGCACCTCTCTAGGAAAGGGCTTAATAACTCTACGAGGGAGGCGGTAGCATATTGAAAACACTTATCTTGACAATCTGTATGGTTTATTAATGATCTCCTCGCTGCCGATTAAAAATTAAGCGATTCGCTCTCCAACACCTCCGTTTTCCATGTAAGTGCGCGTATGTGATGTATTGGAGGGGGGAGAAATAAGGAAATCCTGATATTAGTCAATCCTACACAAACACTGTCAAGATCGGGTTTTTGCATTCCAAAGCCTTTGTAATAATTTTGTCGATAGCAGTGCACAAAAAAGATGGTACTTCGAAAAGTCGTATATATCCGTCCGGGACATTTAACGCGCCGGTTGAGCGAGATGTATATATACTCTGGTGGTACTTAAGAGGTCAAAGTTATATTGTAGCCTTAGCGTCAAAGTATAGTACTATTGAATTCAATGCATTGTTATTTGTATGGAGGGGGCACGATGAATATTACGATTGAATATTGGGTCGCAAACATCGAAAGTTTGAGAAGCACTGCAATAAACATATAGCTAACATGCACTTGACATCATCAAACTCATTTGTACGATTTAAAAGGGTACAGTTGTTAACGGGGCTTGTCAATGAGGATTATTCTTTTCCCATCACCGCAGTTCTAAGATCAAACACGACATCATTGTAACCTAACACAACTATGTAAATGAGTGATGGATGTGGTGAAACCCATCAATGCGAATATTGGCGAATGGTCCAGTTGGTAACTTGCTATTTGCACCTTACTCATTCTTATCTTAATCATCTGATCGCCTCATCCCTTCGACACAAACATCAAGCGAGATGTTTTGATTGGTCCGTCGAGCTCATTTGAATCCTATTACTGTCTGGCTTTCAAAATCTGATAAATCCTCATAATGACTCTATCAATAAGATATTTTTTCAGTTGAGGAAAATATCAAATCAAAAATTGTTCCTTATATGCATTTGGGGGATATTCATTTTTGGCATTGGAACTTTAGCTTTTCATTTATTTGACACCTAATTTCAATAGTTTGCAGGTCAAACTAAAATATATTTCAATGTAAAATTTCAAAACAAATGGCTTTTATGACTTATCCCTATTAGATATACGACATTTAACTGGGAAAACATTGCCTGAAATGACCAGAGGGTATCTTTCCCGTGAAATCATAAGATTTTTACATTTCCCGGGAATGACACGAGGCTGAAATAAGCAAGATAGATAATTTTGACTGAACTCTGGATTTCGACCTCCGATATAAATTTTAGTTAACAGCACAGCTGCAATTTCTGATCATTTCACCCGAACTCCTTGCAAGGAGTAATGTCCCTCCAGCTATTGGGTAAGTATGTAATAAGAGGGATTGGGTTATGTAGAATTGGGGAGAATTTTTAGAGCTTGTTGTAATAAAGAGCCCTATTTGTAGTGATCAATTCCTGTTTGTCTGTCGAGTATCTCTTCGCTAACTTAAAATACTTAGTTTTTAAAGGAACATCATATTATAGGCTACCATTACGACAATTCTGATAAAATTTCAAAATCTTGATTTACGCTGATGACGTAAGTACTTACACTTAAATTTGTTAATTATTTAATTGGTTTTTTGAAATTTCTTTCGGATACTGGTCTTCATTATAAACTATTTAATTGAATCAGCAATTTGAAGAAGGGAATCAACCCCCAAATTGTTTAGGGGAGAATATTTTTAAGAAATCTCACAACTTTTCTTACTTGTCATTTTCCTTAACCAAACTTTTGTGTAAAATACTTACATTAATAATTAGTAATTTTTATGCAACAAAATATAGCAATTTCATGAAGAAATCAGTTAGACAAATAAAATCACTTAAATACAAGAATTTATATATTTAGCGTCCGTGACCTTTATTCCGGTTGAATAAATTTTCAAGTTTATGTATGTATACGCTTGATATATATGACTTGTTCGAATTAATTGGGTCAAATACCATTTTCTTGTTTAAATAGGTGTATGATTACCAATGAGAACTTGATGGCCTCAAACAAATAAAATTTGTCTCGAAGTAGTGTGAAGGATCGAAATTTACTAAAATTTATAATTTTGCGTTCCGTGTAACAAGTGTTACTTTTGCGTGGTCAAAAATAGATATTAATCAAAGGAAGCGTTCTTAAATAATCAATATTAAAGAATCCACTTATATGACTGTGAGAGATACAGCTACAGCAGTTGGTGCAGGTAAAACAAGTGTTTCAAGAATTTTAAGAACATTTGAGAATTCCAAATCCTAAACTCCAAAAGGAAAAGTGAAAATTTGGGTACAAACGGAAAACTACTCCGAGAACTAATAAATTTCTAATAAAAAAACAGAAGAATAAAAAGAAGAAAGGCAATCACACAAACACCTTCAATGAGATTTATTGGGTTATGGTGTTGAAATGAGTATCTCAAATGCGTGCCGGAAAGGCTTACGAAAGTTGGCAGTAAAGCAACAAGACCGAGGAAAAAACAATTTCTAACACTTAAAATGATGAAAAAATGTTTAGAATGGGCCAAACATTTACAATCATAGGCTGTTAACGACTGGAAGGTGATTTTCAATCTTGAAACATATTAATTTGTCCAGGGATACAAATCAAGTATAGTTATAAGAAGTGATGGTGAAATTCTGCTAACACATCATATCCAATGGACTGTAAAACACCCTTCTAAACAGATGTTTTGGAATTGTTTTCCCAACAAATGGCACTGGAAGTTTAGTTTCTCATAAAGTCATGATGAATTCAGTCAAATACATATAAATATTACGGAGTACATAGTACCATTTATGGAAACATTTGACGGAATATTTCAACATGACTTGCCCCTTGTCACACTTCGAAATTTTTCCAGACTTTTAAGAGGGAAAATAAAATAAAAGTGATTGTAATTGACCACAGAACTAAATCCTATTGAGAACTTATGTTTTATTTTCAAGAATCATTTTTCTAAGATTAATTGAACGACAAGAGAACAAATTATAAAAAGCGTTATACAAGTGTGGTTCCACAATGATGAAATCAAGAACATGTGCGCTGCACAACAGGAATGAATGCCAAGCCTTGTTGAAAAGGTCATTTCTGTTACAGGAAGACATACTTTATGCTAATATAGAGATTTTTCAGTCTACTAAAGGGATGTAATGATTGAAAAAGCTAACGGTCTTGAAGAAATCCTTTTTCCCCTATATATATATATATATATATATATTCAAAATTTCTCTACAAGAGAGAGAATTACATGATTAATACTTAAAAGAATATCAATTGCCAGATAACAAGACAACAGAATTTAGAAGGAGATATGAAAGATTGAAATAACACTGTAAAATATAAAAGAATGGATGCTTCAGTATTATCAACATTGCTGACTTAGGACAGATTACAGCTGACTTAGGACTTACATAAAATTTTCTTTAAAAAAATCCTTCTGTATAAAAGTGGGGTTGAACATGTTTTTTGGCCAGCCAACCTTCCCCCTTTTTGTTAATAATACCAAGCAAATACCAATTGGAAATAAGGGATAGGAAATCTAAATCCATTATAAGGAAAAGGTAACTTACCCAAAAATTGCATACTCAAATGCAGAGCCTGCGCTAAATCTGAGTACAATAAACAAGTTATTGCCAGATTCTGGACCATAAATACAATTTCAAAACAAAGCAATGGCTGAAAAATAGCACTTAGCAAAAGTATGAAAAGAATAGAAATAATAAAATAAGAAATGTAAACATACTACCATTATCTTAGACTCTTAATATGGTTTAAAAGTTATAATATATTCTAAAAAAGTAATTTTATCTAAAACTAGAAACTGGGGGTATTATATATATATATATATATATATATATATATATATATATAAATCTTAGTAGCAACATTAGAAATATAATTGATTCAGAATTGATTAAAAAATAATATAAAATCAATCCTTAAACAGGAAGCTGGATGAGACTTGGAAAACAATTCCTCAAATATCAGTTGAGCCGCCCATCCGGTATAGTGGTCAGTGAAGCTGACTGCGGTGCCGCAGGGACTGGGTTCGAATCCGGAGAAGGCATGGATGTTTGTGTTGTAATCCTTTCTTCTGTCTGTGTTGTTTACCCCGTGTTATACGTTCGGTGGTGCACGGGTTTATAAATGTTAAAAAAATATATATATCAGTTGAAGCTATGGCCACGGTAGCCAAGTGGTCAAGGTATCGGATCATGACTAGCGTGTCATGAGCTCGAACCAAGAACCACTGAAGACTCGCCGTGAAGGGGCACGATGCACATTAAATCTGTCGAGAGCTCAAGCGTCCTCCCGTTGGTGTGGTGTGGTAGTTAAGAGAGGAGGAAGATGCCAGCTAAGGTGTCGTCCACGTCACTTGACCATGGTTCAAAATTACGCTGTCCGTCACCAAAAGCCCTCGTGTAGCTGAACAGCGCGACGTTAATATTCACTCACTCATCTGTTGAAGCTGAGAGAGCATTTCTGCAGTACGGTTGTTAATAATAAAGCTAAGAACTTGACTGTGTGATTGCATGTTTTCTCAAATCACACTTTAAAAAGGAATAACTAACATATTAAATATTTTT
>BMAO01019953.1:0-50164 GCA_019973975.1 Trichonephila clavata | reverse complement strand
TCACGAGGAAAATTAAATACAGAGATTGGAACATTCCCTCAGTTAAAACTAATCCAAATCTGCTCATTTTTGAAAAAATTCCAAATTAATGCTTTAAAAATTTAGCATTTTGTAAAAAGTTATGCATGGCGTTATGCATAAAAGTTATGCATAAAAGTTATGCGTTGTCCTGACCGATTCTAGAATAGTTCTATTTCAATGAGGAAGAATGAGTTTTAAAATTGACAAAAAAGGCTGGAAACTTCCCACTGCCGCTCTTCGGAGTCTGTGCATAATAGATGGCATGCAAGTGTTGATCAATCAATTTTAGAAATTTAAATTCAATTTGGAAATGTATAAAGTTAATATTTTAGTGCTTAGTTTTTAAGTTAAAATAGATGCCATTACAAGGGTAATACAATTATTCATATTTTAAGGTTAATTAACATCTTTGTAATTTTGAAATTTAAAAGGTCTCAAAATGGATTCCTCCGATAATTTCCCATCTTTTAGTAGTTTTACGGCGTTTCCGCTTTCAGCGATTCGCTAGAAGATAGCCTCATAAATAGATATATATTTGTTTACTCTAATTTTAACTGCACATTAATATTAGTTATAAAAATGCTACTCAAGTAAATAGTCAACATCTGAGCATGGGGATGATTGTATTCATTGAAAGCCAAATTCAAATAGAGTCCTTAAATGAGCCACTACCGTAGACCTCCCATCACAATTTTCATTCTATTCATAGTCATCGACTCCTGGGTACTGATAGATCCCTTGAGGAATCGCTGCACTCTAGTAACAGCATTCCATCCAATTGTCAAACGAATTAAAGTGGTCTTTAGGAATGTTCTCAGCTGCGCTCTCTTCGTACTTTGTTTTGTACTTAATGACGCTTAACATGTATTTGAATATATTTGAGGACAGTGTTTACTGGTCATTGTTTGCGAGATTAAGTACTCAAATTACTGAATAGATTTACATTGTGTCCAGATCTATGACATTAGGTTTGCAAGATGGGCTATTCACAAAATTATAAGTCTGAAGACATCAGCTCTTTAAGTTCAAGTGCAATAGCTTCCTCTGCAACATTTTCTGCTGTCGTCATTGAAATATTTGACGAATGGGAAGAAACACTAGACTATTTCCAAACAATACCTTAAGAACTCCATGTAGATTACTTTCTTCCTACCCTTTCGACATTTTCTTTGTGGATTTTTTTGTAATTTCTTCTATGACAAGAGGTGATCAAAAAACTTCAAGAATTTAACTCCATTACCTCACAATATGGATATACATTGCACCTAATCTCCTTTAAAGGAGGCTCGTTCAGGGCACATACTTTCTCCCCTCCTACTGCGATTGTTGGAAACCATGAAATCTCGTCTTTCGAGTCTAAACAATTGTATCTGTTCACTTATTCCCAAATTACTCTTCCAGTACCAGTGCATTAAGTCTAGTAGTCACTGCATTCAATTTTCACCTCTTCCAAGAAGTTTACCACCCAGAAACTTGCGATATTTCTCTAAGCCGAGGGAAAGGGTGGATAATTACCAAAGTTCCAGAGTATCGATCTTTTGTTTAAAAGCTGTGAAAACGAGGTTTAATGATCTGGCGGCAGAATAGTATAACATGGGAAATATCAAGCGCGTGAGCAAAGACCAATTGGATTATGTAGAGAACTAAAGGAAGTGTTAAGGTATGCAACAGTTGTTCCGATCTCAATAAATATTTAGGTTTCTCATTTTCTAGGAATGATCCACCTGCATCAAAAATAAACCTTCTCGTGTCCTATTGTCAGTGTAACTGTTTGAGTGCTGAAGAATTTTCTTGCATGCTAAAAGTGCGTAATGAAATGCGCGTTACTTAGAAAATAAAAATAGTTATACCCAATATGCAACAAGAAATTTTGACCAACAAAAATGATGTATTCTCACACAAACGTTTTGCTGCACAAATTACATTAATTCTTTTTTAGATATAGCACAATTTAAGTTGGATCGTTTAATTCCGTTACTGCACATCTCTTACTATCCGAAGTTTCTCCTAGGCAACTTTCTTATAGAAAATTTCTTATACTGGTAATCTTCCTCTGGTATTTCTGCTTGCTAACCATTCCTCCCGTTTAGCATCAATATTGCTCGAAGTTTATGGCAGTCTAGTTGGGTAAAAGTAGACAATTTTCCGAATATATTTTGTTTAGAACCTTTCTGACAAAAATGTTAACAACTTTCTTCCAGTAACTGAAAATTAGCCTTTCATTGAGATATGTATATAACATTTTTTCGGTTGTAAAAACTCAAGAGAAAGATCTGATGATTTTAAAGAAAATAAAGCCAAAACTATCTTTTTACAATGGATCATTTTTTCTATTATACCACATACCCCTGCTCTAATGCATTGCTGCTTATCGATGTGTTTTATTGTAATTATTAAAAACTGCAAGTGAATGAAATTGAAAACTACAATTAATATGAATACAACTGCTCTCAATTGATGCGAAAGTTACACTAATCAACAGCAGCGTGTTGGTGCGCGTCTATATTTTTCCCATACAAAAGAGAAAGGCAATCGCGCTTCTCTGCACTCAAACTAGTAAAAAATGAACCATTGTACTTCGGGTTAGTACCGTAAGGTGCTTAAATGGTATACAATGCAAAACAGATCTTACATACCAGAAATTCAGTCTTTCAAACAAACCATTTTATTCAACATTTTTTTTATAAAGTATCTATACCCAAGAAAGTTAAGCAGTCTTTTAATATTTTGAAATTACAGACTTGCCTTTGGGTTGGTTAAGCTTATGGACAACCATGGAAACTTCAGATTTTACATTTCCTCGGCGCAAGACGATGCAGTTTCTGCCACCAAACTTATCGCACCGAATGAAGCTGTCCGTGCCCCAGTCGGCCCAGTAGACATAATCTTCAAACGTTGCCATGCTGAAGGGATGATACAAGCCTTCTGACACAACAGCTCGCCTGAAATATTGTTAATGAATCGGGAATTTAGAAATTGCATAAGAAAATTATTTGAGCATCATGAAATAAGTAGTACACTTTTTATGAATACATTTGTGCGAGTTACACAAGCAACTTATAACCCAATATAACGTGAATGAGCAAAGCGAAAACAAATTCCAATTTAATGCATAATTTTTATGGATAATCGCTGAAGAACGAAGAGTTTTTACAGTATCCGATTTAATTTATTCTACCATTGCAAGCAAAATGTAGTTCTATTCAATATTACGACATATCCAGATGAGAAGCTTTAACAAATAAAATTCGATTTAAGTTAGTTTTTTAGAAAGTTCACCGCTCAGAAATGATACGTGGAAATTTAATTTCATAAATCTAATGCGATGCAATTTATTTTCTGTACATACACTTTTGGCTCCGAAAGGGCAAATCATAAAGTACACACTTTCCATATGCTATAAAACAGTAACATTTAAAGACAAGCCCTACCTCAGGGAACCGTAAGGTATTTGTACACTTAAAGTTAGTGTCTGAACCCTTACGGAAGTGATGTAGGCAATAGTGTGTTTGTCATGCGACTAGTCATTCAAAATGGTGGCTTTTGCTGTACGAAAGGCTTCGTGTTCTTGAATTTAGCAAATTGTCACGAGAGCCATTTTATAAGTTAACACTTTTTGTCGATTCCACAGTCACAGGAAGACATTGACCACTACTACGAGACCATTTTTACTTTACAGAGCCCGGAGTTTTACCAGAGGTTTCTGCAAACAGATTGCACGCAACTACAGAGGTCTGTGGTAAATGTTAAAAATAGTGTATATGGAGTTCATGCTGCAATTTTGGCAAAATTTCAGTGTAAAAAATGTTAAATTTTCAGAACGTCCTCGCATCTGTAGAGAACCTACTTTTACTAATGAAATTAAACAAGCTCCTTAAGAATTTTAAATTGAGCCACTATTGGAATGTTCGTATTTTTCGCTGTTTTGTAATACCACGTAATTTGATGCATTAATGCCAGAGAAACAAGCTATTTATCCGCAAAAATATGGAAAAATGTTCAAAATTATGAATTAAAATTGTTAAACTCCTTACGAGAGATATTAGCCCTTAACTGCCATGGACGTATATATCCGTCTCGCTCAACTAGTGCATTAAGTACCCAGGACGTATATATAAGTCTTTCTGAAATACAGTTAATTTCTTTGCGCTTGTATCGGTAAAGCTACACCGAAGTGTTTGGAATGCAATAAACTGACCTTGACAATATTTACGAAGGGTTTTGGAGAAAGATTCTTATATATTTGTACCTTTCACTTTTATTCACGGCATACGCGTGCCTATGTAAAAAATGTGGCACTGGGGAGCTAATCACTCAATTTTTAATCTGCAGTTAAGGAATTAATACCGATATGAATATCCATGCGACTAAAGAAAGCATGAAAATTAAAGGTTCGATTTCTTATAACTGTACTTGCTAACACAATACAGTTTGTAATAACAGTTTCGCCAATTACCTTTTTAATCCGTGAAAATCAGCACACTCCATTACGTTTATTTTAGTATCTATCCAATATATCATTTCCATGATATGATCCACTGTCACGGATTGGGGCCACAGAAGTCTTTCTTTGACGATCTGCACTCTGTGAGAACCGTCCAATTCCGCTCTTTCTATGATTCCTGCATTTTGACGATGAGTCGTTCCCCAGACTGACCAAAACATAACTCTGCCAAAAAATAAATAAATTTGCAGTTATGCAATTGATTGTGATGGAAAATGAGCATTTATTATGGAACATCCAACATGTACCGTCTTTTTTACATTCATGTGGATTACATTACTATTCTTGAGCACAATATTTTTCTTGTTTAGTTTATTCATATGCTTAGAATGCACACAAGAGCTATGGATTTAATGGCTCAACTTTCCCAAGGCTAGTTGTATTTGCAACATGAAAAATAAGATCAAAACCAAGTTCGCGATCCCTCTTCCTTACCATAATAGAACTTATGCAAATGCATCACTATTCTAAACTACAATGAAGATACAACGTTAGTCAAGATTTTGTAGGCCAATTAGTTCTATCAAAACAGTTGTAACTTTTGTACTAATAAACAAATTAAACTTGTTATTTCTATAAACCTAACTAAAAATATAGTTTTCAGAAAACTTGGAAACATTTTTCATAAAAGGCACGTTTCCGGAAAATTTGAAGCAGGGATTGCTGAAAAGTTAAGATAAAACATACACAAAAGTTTGTTGATTTTTAGTATCATTAGTCAAGAAATTAGTACGTTTTTGCAAAATAAACCACTCTTATATTAAAATGCTCCATTTGTTGCAAAAATAGAATTCTCTAGTCTCTTCATAAGCGAATAGTGGTTCAAGAAATCAAATGGAATATTAGTTTATAAATATTTTAATTAGAGTGGGGGCATTTATACAATTTTCTTACGGATTATCTATAGTCTGTATGCGAATATGCCTAATTTGAGTTTTATTAGGATCCCAATCCTACAAAGTAACCAAGATATTTTTCCGGCGAAAGGTCGAATACTTTTTGAATAGACTTTGCAACATAATAAGCAACTAAATACAATGTTTCAGATATTTTAGCATTGCAATTTGCATTGCTTAGAAAGAAGTGTTTCAGTAACTTACCTTGATCTTGGAGCCAGTTCAAAACTGTTTATGTTAATATCAACTTTTGGCATGACGACGTCGCAATATTTCCCGTCCCTACTACAAGCAACTATATTTGCCAAATCATCAGTATAATAAATGTTTCTGGCAATCCAATCCCATCGAAGGAAAAGAGGTCTGATTGATGAGGTCAACAATATATCTCTTTTGTTGCCATTTAGAGTGTAACTGTTGATTGTTCCCTGAAAGGTCAAAAATAAAACATTAGAATAATCAGTTTTACTTAATACAAGATTAAGTAAATAAATCAAGCAATTCTGTCAAGATATTGCAAGCCCCCGCTGGGAAAGTTAAACAAAGTCCACAACATGGGTCATTCTAAGAAGGGATATTTCAAACCATTAATAGTCTTATTCCGAGGACAAGATCAGAAAAGCTTGGTGAATGGCAAGACTATGTGACGAGCGGGAAAGAACAATTCATTTGGAATGAGTTAAAGATATTTACTAAAAGAGTCTGGTTCCCCCCATACACATACATAAAAGTCCACGGAACTTGCCGAACAAATAGCATGTCAGTCGCGTCAGTGAGCGAGTTTTATTTACGTCGCACTATAAAGCTGCACAGAACTATAGGCGATGGACCTAGTCATTTTGAGCCATGATCAAGTTAACAGGACGACACCCGAGCTCCGGCACGCTCTCGAACTTCCACACCACACCAACGAGAGGACGTTTGAGCCTATGCCAGTCGCACGATGCTGTGTCTTGATTATGGTCTGCATACCATTACTGAACTGGTTGTTAAAGCGTCATCCAATCACGAGAATTAGTTTATTTTATTCAAATCTAAATACAATAACAAATATAGAGATAAGATACAATTTTAATGAATTCAAATGGATAAGATGGAGAATGGCCAAGTATGCATTTTTGTACCAGTCTCTTTATATATAGTCATGGTTAATTTTGGAGAGCGTTTTTCTGAGATTATTCCTTACAAGTCCTGCAGATCCCTCATTTCGTACATTTTAAATAATTTGAGCAACTTTTCCAGCTTTTGCTAGGATTTAGCTTTTTGTAGTACTGAAGAGGTACACTAGATATTGGCCCGAAACTCATCAGCACTTGCATCGTTGATTTGACTTTTTATTAAACTTGAGCTCTCTTTGAGAGGCAATTGGGACAGAGCACTCAATTTTGAGCCTCAACTAAGTGACGAGAATGACACCCGAGTTGGAACCCACTCTCCACCACGACATGGTGGGTGCGTGAGTAAGTGATTTTGGGGTCTATTGGCGCAAGAGCCGATTTCGGCTATACTGCGCCAAACATTTGTTTTAATATCTGGTCTAGACGGGAAGAGAAAGAAAGAATGGATTGAATGACAAGAAAGAGGGTCGAAAATAGAGAAGGATCACTAGGGTACCCCGGGTTCGTGAAGCCCATGTTTACCAAAGACAGTAAGCCCCGTGGGAAAAGGAAAAGATTACTAGGGCACCTCGGGATTGTGACACCCGTTCTCATCTAAAGAAGGTGGGTGCATTTAACTGCATTTGAGCTATGACAAATTTAACATGCAGCCCCTACGCAGCGGATATTCAGAGGCATCACAGCTCGAACTCTCGGCTAGACAACAGTGGCCACGAGTTCGTGACCATTAGGCTGTCACAGAGTCGGAAAGAGGAGAGAAGGTAAAGTGGGAAGATCAATGGATACCTCGGGGTTGTGATGTCCGAGTTACCGAGATAATTAACAAGTGGACCGGAAAGTAATGTCGTTTTTCTACGTTAAATTAAAATAGATGAATTTTTAGCAAGTTTAGTTTTAATCAATTTTGTAATCATCCTCGTTATAAACAACCTTTTGCCGTTTATTATGTAAATTTTCAATGCCAGATCGATAAAAATCAAATTATTTGAGCAAAATATCCGACAATGGTATTTTGGACGTCCTTTGAATTTCAAATTTTCTTACCACTTAAAAATCTTTTAAGGATCAGAATAAATTGAAACCTTTGGAAGAGTATCGGGCGAGTATGGATGGTGAGGCAATAACTCTCATCTCAATTTGTTAACTTATTCCAGGGTTCGTCTTGTGCAGTGTCGTTTTGCATTATCAAATTTCAGAATACCAACTTTTCTGTTGACAATATCTGGGCACTTTTCAGTTAAAGATTGATTTACTCGATCCACAGTAAGGGCCTGCATTCACAGTTTGTGCAGTTTTCAGCACTTTAAAATTAACTCCGCGAATTCTCCACCAAACACACAAAAGCGCATTTAGAGAGAAAACCGTTGCCTTTCGGATTATCATAGAAGACTCATTTTTCATCTCCTGTGATCAAGCAATCAAAAAACATTTCTGCAGTGTGCCGCTGAAGCAATAAGTTGCATGTGTTGGGTTGGTCAGCTTAGTTTTCTTCGGACAGATAATGCAGGACCCAAGCTCCTGCCCTGCTCACTTTTCCAGTCTGTTGCAAATGTTCTTGTATGGTCGACCAAGTTGGTTAACAGTGTTTGACAGTGTTTGACCTCCACTTCAACCCTTAGCATGCCAATGTCTAAAGTTGTTCGTCTTCCTGAGGAGTGCGAGCCTGAAAGATCGAAATTACCCAATTTGAACTTTAAAACCCACCTTATACACTTCCGAACGTCTAATGCGTTTGGATAAACATTGCAAAAGAGTTTGGTATCAACCATTGCGTTACTACACTTGTGAAACTCAAAACCATACGATGCAGGATATGCACGTATTCTGGTATTTGGCTGGCCATTTCTCCATAAATTAAAACAAGATTTAAATATTTACGAATAAACGAATAACTAACCATAAAATGTCTTTGGCAGGACTTTGAAGTACACAATGAGCTGATAAACGAATAACTAATATCGACATACGCAGAAACTACATTACTTTCCGGTCCCCCTAATACTTTCGATCTACCTACAACACTAAGTATTATAGAATAAATTAGAGCTTCATTCGTTAAGAAACCAAGTAAAATTCTTACATCTTTCCAATCGGACCAAAAAATTATTCCTTCAGAAGCATCATAATCCATTCCTCGCATGTCTGCTGAAAAATCACTTACAAGTACTCGCTGCGACCCTGTGCTCAGATCAATTCCACGGATCTGATCTGGCAACAAGTAGACAAACGTGGCCGGTCCACCATCCGCTTTACATTTTCTGTGGTCATGTTCCAAAAAGAAGCCTTCAGCGCAATAGCATTTGAAACCACCCTTGGTATTGTTGCAGAACTGGCTACAGCTTCCTGGTATGTTGCATTCATTTATATCTTCACATGTAACATCATCATAAGATAGAGAATATCCTGGGAAGCAGAAGCATTTGGTGCCATCGGGAGTTTTCTGGCATTTTTGAGAGCAGCCTCCGTTTTCTCCACTGCAGGCTTTGGCACAAAGTGGTCCTTCATCCATCAGGTCTTCACAGTCTTTTACATTGTCACAGACTTTAGACCATGGTATGCATTCCCCCGAGAAGCTACAGGAAAATTCTTTGCAGTCTAGAACTGAAGAATTAAAAATTAGTTCCATACAAAAGATGGCAAATTTAAGATTTGAACCTTTGTGTACTTAAACAAGTGGGCTAGTAGAGTGGAACCTCGTAATTTTGAAGGTCAAATAAGAACGACAAAAAGTTGAGTTTAAGATAGAACTAACGGGCTTAAAAACTGTAAATCGATACGTTGCACTATAGTCTCAAAAGATTCCCCTCCCCGGGTGGTGATCGGAGTAGAATAGTCCCAACGTAAGTTCATGCATGTCGTAAAAAGTGACTAAAATGTTCAGAAGTCAACCCTCAATTATGACCTTTGGCACACACGCACAATATTAGACTCTTTATTTTGTTATATACCTTTGCTATACACGACAGCAACAAAGGTTCCCCGGAGTGATTGCGAATTTCAACAGGGCTTTGAATGCATCAATTGAATTTAAAAGATTTAGTTGTTGAAAACATGTTCGATTCGCAATTACCTTTAGTAATATTTGAAAGCTAATTTTTAAACTACAAAGTTTTCTAAATTGCATGTATTCATTAGAGAAGTTTTATAATTAGCCATTTTGTTGCCATACTGGGGACGAGTTAAGAAAGCATTCCAAGGAGCAATGCCTAAACTTGTAAACTAAACATGCGTTTGTACGATTTTATCGTTGTCTTTTAAATTCAAGTAAATACACTATTGCATACAATTAAATTTAGGCTTGTAACCTTTAAGCTTCCAAATACATTTTCAGTTAAATGTCCAGCGAGTGGATGTATACTGTTGACATCACCCTTAAAGTAACATAGGCTATTGGCGACAGACCTCACAGCTCTGAACCACGGTCAAGTGACGAGAACGACACCAGAGACAGCATCCCACTCGCCTAACTTCCCCACAATACCAATGTTACGACTTTGCGCCATGATATATTTAACTTCCATCAGCTTCTCTGCACTAGCTGCCAAATATTCCTTTTTGGGGGAAATTTCCCCTTTGTAGTCATTTAAAATTATATAGATATTAGCCATAAGACTCATTTTACAATCCCCCCCCCATCTTTTCAAAGATACTGCTGAGAAATGTGTATTTCTAATGTATCATTTTGGTGTCTGGGTCGTTAAGAGTAAAAGTTTGACTAAGTATCATGGAAGCTCTCCAATTTGGTTTGCAACTCTGCATAAAAGGTTGAACAGAGATTTTGATTTTTATTCTTTCGCCTGTAAAGTATTTGTTTTTAAGTCGTCTATTACTAAAAATTTCCCGTCTTTATACATCATAAAATATAACGGAAAACATGCATTCTGTCTAAATATTACAGTTAACCAAGAAATTTTCCCGTTTAGTTGGAAAGTTTCTTAGAAATTAAGCGCTTCATGCATTTTTCGATTTACAATTTATTCCGCAATAACCTAACTTTTGTTTGATTACAAAATACAAGTTTTGTTTGTCCTTGGTAATTCTAAATACGGCAATACCTCTATTTACGCTACCCCGACTTATGCAAACCCGGATTTACGCGATTTTCAGATCTCGTCGATTCGTCTTGGAGAAAAAATTGGTAATGCAATTGAAGTTGTCGATCTTACCAGGCAAATAAATTTAGAAGTGGATGGTAATTGCGTTCAAGAACTTCTGTATCCCCCCCCCCAATCAAGAGCCGATAATGGATGAGGCTCAGGAATTGATAAGCAAGGCATTGCAGTACTCTGATCTTTATACCCAATTCAATCGGGAGATCGAATGACAGTTGAAAATTGGACACGCAGGCTTCAGTTTAATTGAAAAGGGTTAAAAATTTTAGAAAAAGACTCCAATGACAAGGCATTCCCCCTCCCAAATTGAGCCGTTAGACTATTTTGGCAGATTTTATGAAACCTGCATCAAAATAACTTCGGTTTGCGGTTTTGTATTTGACCCAAGATTTTACTAAGCATTTTTTGTGTGTTCTTTCGTCTCTTGCTCCAACTAAAAACAATTTATATGCATTTATTAGCGAAATTATACCCGACTTACGAGTATTGTATGTCATTTTATACAGTTGTATTTTACACTAGAGTAAAACAAGATATGCCAACTTAAACTGGGGTGAGGAATATACTTTTCTTGTGCGGTGGAAGAGTCGGTTTGACCCGTTTTGTGCAGTTCTCTGGATTCTCGTCCTCCGCATCACCACAGTCGTTATCGCCATCACAAATCCATCGTTTAGAAATACAGCGGGAGTTGTTCGCACAGAAGTACTCTTCAAAAGTACACTGTTGTGCTGTGCGAGCTGAAATAATGGAAAAATTAGATATTAATAAAATCTTAACTAGTCTTGCGATTTAAAAAATCAATGCTCAAGTGCGAGAAATTTAGCTACATAGAAGTTTTTCGCGATACCGTAATAAAATTATTTGTACACAAGGTCTAGTTAGTAAAAATGGGTTCTTGTTGGCGCCTTCGAACTTAATTGGCGACTTCAGGGTTTCCAGAATAAACTTATGTAACGCGCCATTGAAATATAACCAGATCGAATGAAGGGAGAAAAAGCACGATGCTTTGGGCAGTGCGCTTTAAAGCGATATTTCGTCTTGAACCCTGTAAATAGTATTAATGTTGGTGTGTGTGAGTGTAGAGTTCTGTGAAGTTATGTTTAGTCATCAATAAACTTATTCGTATACCAAGGGCTCTTCATTTACCAGATAGATAAAAATAAAATTACAGTCATCTTGCTTTTCATTGAATTCTCGATGAAACAGTTCTAAAAGTTTAATTTATCTGAAGAGGAGCACCAAGAATGATTTGCTTAGTACTTTCCAGCACTTTCTCGAAAAATCCGCTTACGTCATAGATCGAGATGTTATAGATTTTTGCAAGAATTTCCAAAAGCATTCATTCAGTCGCCAAGTCACCAAAATTGATCGGCAAAAAGAATGCCAACTTGGGTGCATCCAATTTAGTCTATAGTTTAGCTAGTTTAAAGAAAAAATTAAATTCTAAGTGTTAGTCTAATACGCAGTTTTCTTCATATTACTTTTTATAGTTATACTTTTAGATTTTTTTATCAAAGCTTTAGCTTTATCTAAAAAGAGGGCATGGTTAAAATGCCTAATTTGCTTGTTTGCGTTTTTCAATTGAAATTTTTTCCAGCTTTTAATTTTCCGACACAAGTGATACATCAATCTAAAGATAATGTAAAGAACACGACTAAATAAAGATGTTTAAAAAACGATACTTTGGTCATTTTTATGGTACCGAGTCTTAAGCGTAGTTAAACATTTCTAAAGTACACAAATTGAAAGGAGAATTTTGCTTATGGTAAAACTATATTCCGAGTTTTCTTGGATTAAGAGACCATTTAAATAACACTGAATTTTAGAACTTACTCTCTCCGAGAAAATTCAAGTCTTTAAAAATACATCTCGTATTGTATCGAAAGATCAAATTAAGGTTTGCATGGAATGCAAAATAATGATATTTAATGTATCAACATACCGCTGGAACAAATCTTAATCTTTTCAATTATGAACTATTGGTAAAAACGAGGTGCGGAATGTGTTACACTTACTGCAATTGATTTCTTCCTCTCCCCCTTCGCAATCTTTATAACCATCGCAAACCTCGTGTATATAAATGCAAAGTCCATCATTGCAAGTAAAGTAACCATCAGCACCGCATGTTGTATTTGTCCCTATGAAAACAAGTATTGTAAGTGAAAGTAGTTATCGGAGATCGGATACCACGTTTAAATGCAATGTTCTTAAATAGTTCATTTTGAATAGATGTCTGAACCGTTATTTTCTAAGCGCAAAAATGTTACCGCAGTTTGCGTTTCATTACTTATTTCAAGCCTGCAGCTCTCGTATAAATAGAGCTTAAAAATAGTCAAGAATACAGGTATGTGAAGTTTAAAATTGAAGTTTTTGATTAAGGTATTGATGCATTTCGATAACCGATTTCTTAAAGTACGGCCCAACAAATTGAAATTCAGACGAAAAAGATCAAGAATGTTTAAAATTAAAATTACGAGTTTAAATGAGGAAGACGCAAGTTTGACAACTGGGAAAAATTAGATTTATATATTTTGTAAATACACTTATTAATTTTGCACAAAAATTTGTCCCTTTCTATGGATAAAGGTTTTTTTATGTGTAACATCTTTCCTCTCGATTGCTGGAGATTTGTGGGAGTGATTTCGTGAAAAGGGACGGAAATGCGTAACAGGAAGTTGGGGAAGCGCGTGCTATTTAATTAGACCAATCAGGGCTCTTGGTGGAGTCTCTTCACTACCCTCGGAGTGAAGTTCTCTTTTTCTCCTTCATTCGGGAAGGGGTTCCACCCCATCCCCACGGTCTAAGCAGTGGGATCTTTGTTTTCTCACTTTAGGATCAGAGAAGAAACTTAGTCCTTTAGGAAGAGAAGTGATTAGACAATGACGAACGTGTTTCGATACCCGACTTAGATTGCTGCGTACAATTTAAACGACCGGGCCACAGAGCAGCTGGTGTTGCGATTTATTGTACACAGAACAACTCGCACGTTGTGGCTCGACATATGGATATTACTTATCGTCCAACAAGTGGACGGGGTATTGTTAGTCAAAATATTGGGGACATATGTGCGGCAAGATGCTTATTTAAAATAGGACAAACTGATTTCGGTGAACGTATACATTGCTCTGAATCAAACTGTTAAAAAAATTAGAGATTTCCTGCATTTTTATTTTTACCATATACCAAAGGTGGTTCTGCTCTTTTTAAAAAAAACCATCACTCGCTTCCCATGATTTTTAGTGGTGGTGATTTTAAAGTTAACTTCAGTTTGCTAGAAAAGCCGAGCCCCTCATAGTTTTTTGAATGATGAACTCAAGCTCGAAATGAACACAAAACGAAATGTTTCGACAACTAACAATGGTACTGTTATTTACGCTATTTTTCAACGGTTTTTAAATACTTTGAAAACACAAGTATATGCGTCATATTGTTATCATAAATTATTATATACCACTCTTCCCCAAATTGAACAAGAATAATTATTTTTGATAAAAAAATTTCATTACTCCTTGTGTTAATTAAATAAAATTCATTTCAGATTAAGATTCAGGAAAATTATTTCCAATTATGATCGATTAATTTTTCAGGATTTAAGTTGATATTGCAAATTTACCACGATAACATGTCGGATGTTACACATCGTATGCGATTACTGTAAGGCTCGTTTCTTTTTTTTTACTATGCTAAGATACACTCAAGTTATATTGGGGATTCTAGACTTTTCAATAATTGCCATATTGATCCCTATCAAGAGAATTCTCTTTAAAAAAATGCTGTACATTTCTCTATACTATACAGCATTCCTTCCTTAACACGACAGCCCAGGTGGACCTTGGCCTTCCAAAGAAAGCCGTTCCAGACTGTCCTGTTCTTGGATCGATTCTTCCCAGTTTCTGACATTAATTTTTATAAAAAATCTTTGCACATGAATCTTTGATAATGTACAGTATATACAAAACTAATTACAAGAACATATGCATTTACACGAATATGAATAGAATTGCTTTAAGAAGGCTTGTATACTATGAAAATTCAGTTTCATATGTGGATTACACTTGTATGTGGACACTTGCATTATAATGATGCATTTTAAAACAGATAATTGTTCAATAATTAAAATTCTTAAATTTTGATTCCAAAATGAAGTTATTGATCCCAATATAGATCTGGATACGAGAAACCTTTTAAGCTTCCATACCACAAGGTGACCCTGTTGAAAATTCTCGCTTCAAAATCATACAACGGATACAAGTTCGGATGTTTTTAACTAGCAGGAACTATTGATTTGTATTTTGTAAATACTTTCTATTTAGACGTATAATCTGGAGATTGAAATGTCTAAATTCGAATAACTTCTTTAATGTTAGAGACTCTCGAAAATATTGAAAACTACCACCTTAAAGTTTAAATAGTTTGAAAACTAAGAAAAAAGTGGGTAGTAGAAACTTGAGATTTAAAGACCTGCATGTTTAAAAAATTTTTTTAACAAGTTATTCGAGTTTACTGGAATAACCGACTTACTTGAACAGTTTCTTTCATCCGAACCATCTTCGCAGTCCACTCTCTTATCACAGACTAGTGTTTCGTCTATGCAAGTACCATCACCGCATTTGAATTCTTTAGCTTTGCAAGTCTTGGGCTTTGAAGCTGAGGAAAAAGCGATCCATTTCAATAAGTACATCTCACATAGTAGGAAATTTAACATTACTGAAATGTAAAGGTTAGGAAATTTCCAAAATTGGAGAAATAACAGTCTTCCACAGTTGATGCACGAGAGTCCGCGTATTAAGACAGTTTTTGCCTCCATTAATGTCATTTACCTTATTAAAGTTCGATTGTTTTCAACTCGTGTTCTGCTATTAACAACCAAGGATTTTAATCTATTGGCCAAATATAGTATATTAAAAAAATGCGATCGCATAAAAGCTTTAATTTAACTTCATCCATCTAAATTGAGGAGCGAGACGAGTTAGTTTTGAAAAAACACGAGATATCAAATTTGAAAAATTAGATAGCTGCCAACTTCAATCCAGGCGTTTTACTGGCATCCATTTTAAAAGCAGACTTTGGATTTAAATACTAAATCTTGTAACTCATTACGGAATTAACTTGCAGAGATGCGTATACATGTGAATATTTTTGGCAAATTATTAAAGTGCATTTTCAATCTTACCACCTTGAATTTATTACTCCTGTAGGATCAAGTTAGTTTTCAAAAACGTCAAAAATCCGACTTCAGTTTGTTCAATATTTTTTATATCCATTCTAAAATGCTATTTTAGTACAACTCCCTCGGGGGAGCCAGAAACCCCTATAGTGTGCCCCCATATGGTAGATAGGAAAATTCCTCCATTGGTTTCCTAGAGGATGGTAGAAGGGAAAATACCATCCATGGACTAACAGGCAGAATTTCATCCTCTGAAGTTATGGCACCCAATTTTTCGGGCACGAGGACTACAGAAACTTACTAACAAATGTTCCCAACCCTCAAAGGAATAGACTCCACATACATCTCCGGGACACCCTCTCTCCTAGAATTTTATATTTCTATTCATAATAGGAAAGGAGTCTCTAACCAGATTACAGACGAAGTGATTAGTGCAGACGTAGAAAATAAAATAGCAAAACTTGCCGTTTTCCTTACAATAAATACCAAGAACTTAGAATTTAATATTTCTTACAGAAAAGAAAGACCCAAAATGTATTCATCTATGTATCTTTAATGCACATATCTAGTTTCTCTTAATATATTGCATAATAATTGCACTGCTGCTAACTTCTAGAGATGCACTCTGATTTACCTTTAGAGAGTTTTGGGGAAAAATCTAAATTATGCGCGTGAAATATTATGGTATTCATCTCCAATGCAATTTTAACTTTTTTTATATTATCCTCCAGATGAATTTAGCAGATCAGTGAAAATTTACAAAATAAAAACCAGTTATACCATACCTAAAGCAAAGGACTGGAGAATTTTGCAATTCTAAAATACGATTAATTTACGCAAATGATGCCCAAACCAGTACCAGCTACATTCCATGCCATCATTCTGAAGCCAATGCACGGAATTATTTAAAGACCAGCGCCTTCAACTTCATTCTATTGGAATTTGAAAACTTGCTATTCACCAACTAAATTTGTGTAGATAGCATTAGACTGACGGGCCTGTTTGTTAATAATTGTGGATAACATTTAGTCTTCACATGATAACCCTCCCTCCCGATTCTCTCGCGTTTTAACACGAACATCCAACCTTTGAGCAACATTCCAGACGCTATTATTTCGGATCTAAAAAGAAAACCACCACCAGAAGTGAAATAGATTACAGAATAGAATGAGAAAAACAGACCGTTGGATTTTATGGTTTCTAGAAACACTCACAGCAGTTTCTTTCATCCGTATTGTCGAAGCAATCTGGGGTACCATCACAAGCCCAGGATTTGGGTATGCATTGCCCGTGATCACACCGCAGTTGAGTTTCTTCATTGCATGCTGTAGCATGGCAATCGGCCTCGTCACTGTTATCTACGCAGTCGTTTTCCCCATCGCATCTCCAGAGGGATGGAATGCATTCTCCCTTCGCACACGTAAACTGGTCATTCGAACAATTCACAGGAGCAGCTGCAAATAAAGTGAACGTACCTTAACACTACTTCAATAAATCTTATTGGAAAATTTTCGGTTAAAATCTTATGGCGAAGTATTGACAAATGGAATTACTAGGGGTTATCGTAAAGTTAATTACCGTAAAACCCGGCGCATAACGCACACCCATACTTATGCAGTAATTTTTAGGTATATTCGCCGTATAACGCGCATCCCTTTTACAGGAAAACTTCAAAACGAGAGCATTGGACACGTACATTTGAAGTAGAGATATTATTCCAAGCTTTACAAAAATTTGTATACTTGGAGGATTCGATCTCGGTACCTTCCATTCCGTAAGCACATAACAAAACTACTATACTAAAATGATCTTAGTACGGAGGTTATTGACTTATATAGATACCACCGCTACGCACTCTCCTACCAACGAGTCGGTAAGGCGAACGAATGATGTTATGGCAAGCGTGTGAGCTGTTGCGTCACTAAGTTGTGACGGCTTTGCTGGTTGAGTCATTCTTGCGAGACTGATTGTTGATTGCGTCATGCAAAACCATTTTGGTTGCATTTGCAGTGGATAGATGGCGCCTCGACTATGGCGCGAAGGTCGCGATTTTCTTGTTCGGCAAGTCACTAAATGAAGGATTCGTGCTCGGCACCTTCCATTCCGAAAGAACACACCTTACCCCTAGGCCAATGATCATTTCAGACCAGAGGCAGTTAGTGTATTATATAGGATCCACCGCCCCATACTTCTAGAACTACAACCCGTTATGTTTTTGAGGAATGTAGTTTCTTTAAAATAAACAGTTTTATCTATAGAAGAAGTCAAATTTTTTTCTATGTCGTATTTTCAAATGTCTCGCTTTTATACCCGGCGTATAATGCGCACCCGTAGATTACAATCCTGGTTTTTTTGTGTTAAAAGTGCGTGTTATACGCAGGATATCACAGTAACCAATAAGAATAGAAACTTAAACTGTTATGGACATTTCTCTACAGAGTCTTTAACCAAAGTTATTATCCCAGTGTCTAGCTTTCCAAAAATAGTCTGAATACAACTCTACAGACTACAAATGAAGCGATTGTCACATTTTTTAAACTAAATACTTTGCGTTACTGGATCTCCGATCAATAAATGTTCGAAATCTGGGTAAATGAGAATTTTACTAGCGTCACACGGAGGGCTGTTGGCGACGGATCTAGATATTTGAACCATGGTCAAATGACGGGACGGCACCCGAGCTGGCATAACCCTTTTAATTATAACACCACACCAAAGGGAGGACTTTGAGCCTCGTCAGATTAATCATGTATTGGCTCCTCTACATGGTGGGTTTTCAGTTGCACCAGGATTTGAACCTGCGACACTCTAACCATGAGTTCGTGACTATAACCTTTAGGCTACCCAGCCTTCCTTGATTTCTCTGAATACCATCTTAGGGCGAATGGAAGAAGGCGGGTTACAAGATTTCAAAGTCACAGACGAGACTGAAAATGCTCTACTAAACAAGTAAACTATTTAAATTTGTTTAACTAGATTGTTAACTAAAAATGTAAACTTACGGCATCCTATTTCATCCGAGTTGTCTCCGCAGTCGTCTCTCTTGTCACACTTCCATGAAGCTAATATACAGCGACCATTCAGACAACGGAAGTCATTCCCTGGACATCTTTGTGGTTCTTCTGGATAAGAAAAATTGCAATACATAGTATGGGAAGAATACACAAAAATAAAGCAAAATTGTTTAAACCAAATACGATTTCAAGTGCATAAATGTGACATTAATATAGGGTGTCCAGAAAGTAATACGACTAAATTTTCAAAAATGAAAATAAGCAAAGATTTTCACTCGTGGTTTTTATGTTCCATAAAGAAAAGATCAAAATTTTTTAATGAAATTCAAACTAGATGGCGCAACATCTACGTTCTGCAGCATTCTCCGTTTGAAATGGCTTCATCACAAGAACAAGTTGCTGAATGGTTTATCAAATTTCAATCTTTAACACATACAACGTAGAAGGGGCACCAACGCACTGGAGTTTGGAAGCGAGAAAGTTCAGATTGAAAGATTCCCCGGACGATGGATGAAAATTGAACCAATATCGTGGCTAACTAGATCTCCAAACTCAACACCTTTGATTTTTTTGTAGTGATACAGAAATAACATCGGTTACCTATTCACAAATTGTAATACTGATTAATTAAAAAGTTTACAGTAGATATTCAGAATGTTGATCCTACCACCAATGATGTACAGAACGAGGCTAGAAATCTCATACTATGAATTGCGGGCAATTACTAGTGTTCCTTTTGAAATTGTGCAATAAAGCGTTCTCTTCATGGAACATGTGCAACACCATGCGAATATATTTAATAAATGTTTGAAAATGTAGCCAGACTTTACGGACACCCTGTATTTCATTTAATTTAGAGTTCTGTATTACTTGTCTCACAATTTGAATAGTTTTCAGAGTTGCTGGAAGAAGCTGCTTAAGTTGCTTTCCAATTTATGCCTAAACTAGCGGTACTTAAACTGTAGTTCGCAGCGCTTTGCTAGAGGGTCCACGAAATCTTTCATATAATGTTGAGACTTCCTCTTTTAGACTCTGAAAGGCCTCGTGTAAAAATTGAAAGATGTACCATACTAAAAACTAGATCACTAAACACTACCCAATGAAAAACTACTATCTAGGACTTTTATTTCAATCAAGAATACCAAGTTGGTTAGAGATGTTCGGTCTTGCAGCTTGACATCGCGGAGCTGCAAGACTGAACATTTAACCAACCACATCTCCTTTAACCACATAAATGTGGGCTGCTGAGATCGAAAGTTGCAAACCCGCTGCCTTAAACAGTTATATTACGCATTTTCGAGGAAGGTTATTCTTTTAATACATGGAAATACAAAAACTAATCATACCAGGGATATACAACTAGACATTTGAATCACTACTCGAGAACTTACTCTCACACTTCTCATCTGAACCATCATCGCAGTCTTTTACTCCATCACACAGAAACTCTTTAGGAACACACTTTTTGCTGTTCCCCAAGCATCGGAACTCATCTGGAGTGCATTCTTTTTCTAAAAGTGAAGCAAACCAATTACAAAGCTGGATATTATCACTTTAGCAGCATTAAAAGCTCACGATTACATTACATAAGCATCACCTTTACACGTCATTCCGTCCTTCTGCAGTTCCATTCCCGGAGCACAAGTGCACGACCTCCCACTAGGAGAACCAAGGCATAAATGACTGCATCCACCATTGTTGTTAGCACAAGTTTCTCCTTTGTGAAAAAGGATATTCTTGTAAGATATTCTTTCAAAATTGTGAACAGAATAGAAATTTGAGTTTAAGTATCTTACCGAGCGATCGTTTCTTCACAGGAGGTGCAGCGTAGATAACCTTTCTGGAAACTGGCCCAATTTTGACGTTTGGTAAACTAATGGTATGGGAGTGCGTAGTATTAAACTTCAGGAGATTTAAAACATTGTGTTTAGAGTCCGTCCAATACAGGTACTTTTCGTTCACAGCAATCGACATGATGTTTTCAACACGACTCTTCAAAATGGTGGGTTCACTATACATTTTTCCAAAAAGAAATTTATTAATGTGCTTTATACTTTAGAAAATTTGCTTTAGATCCAGAAATGCAAGGTTTAAAAATTACAAGGATAATGCAATGTCTTCGAGTCAAGGATTTAGTTGAAATTTTGTAAGATGGTTGATTCAGTTTCCCTGTTGGATTAAGATATGGTTATAGGGGGCCACTACTCAACTTTTAGATCTTGACATTTGAAGATACAATTCACTTGTTAAATTCAGAGCAACAATACTGCACTAATTTGATTCTCGAGATAAGAGCAAATGAAACATTTTCAAAATTATGACAAGTTTCCTCATTGTTTGTATAATGGTGGCAAGAAGCTAGTCATTTTTATACTAGTTCTATTAATCAGATAAATGTTTTGTTTCCTTATACAACTTATCGTTTCCAGGCACGATTAACTAGCAGTTAAAGGGCTTTTCTCCCGTCCTTCTCGTAAAATGCTTTCGTATTGTAACAATTATTCTGTACTACGAATGATTATGATAAATAAAAACCAGTGGCCTAACGTACACCCCCGCATCGCGGTGAAGGCCAGGATTGTAGGGGGCCTAAGACCCGACTACCATCAAGTACTTATTGCAAAATCCAACTTGGGGGCAAAAAACCCGATTTTGCAGGGAGGCCCAAATTTCCTCCGATACGCCACTGAATAAAACTCCTTATAAGAATTGTTGCTTATGCCACCTGATTGACAGTAACATCAGATCAAGGTCCACGAAATTCATCACGGCTAAGGGCTAGAATTTTACGCCTGTCGTTAGCCTAAGCTTTGAGCCCCATGAAGGCGACAGTATGAATTTGCTCAGTACAACACGATAGATGGAGACACCTTTCGGACCCACTGATTTAACGAGCACGTACTCCGTGTGTACTCTGCTTATAAGAGTTTAGTCATTAAAGATATTTCACTTCCAATTTATTTAAACTATTATGCATCTTTATATGTAAAAAAGACAATAAAAGTTAATCACCCTCCACGGACTCCTCCTAACGACGAGAAATACCGATACGTTACTGCTACGGTAAACCTATTACGTGTAACGATTTGCTACAGAACCAAATTTAACGAGTTAATTGCATCTTCAATAGCAAATATCTATAAAATTGAGTAATGGCCTTTATGATCATACATCTTCACTAACAGGGAAACTAAATATGCCATCCTACAAAATTTGAAGTAAATCCGTGACCCCAAAATCTTGCCTCTCCCTGTCAAAGTAGTATTTGTTAAGGAATTACATCTGCAGGACTTTGATAATACTTTAATACAGAAATCGAATCGTTCAAAGTAATTTTTCAAAAGGTAGCCTGCAAAACATTGCAAAACTAGTTTTAACTCTCGTTTCCGGAATCTATTGAAGAATCCATGTTATTAGTCCGAGTGAGTAAGTGAATATTAACGTAGCAATATTCGGATACTCGAGGGTTTTTGGTGACGGATTTCTATTCAGCCGAGAAAGTTAGTAGAGGAATAGTGAGTTGACATTAAAAGGGTACCCGAAAGAGTTGTTTGACAGAGTAGAATACAAATTTTAAAGGAACAAAATCAAATAAAAGTATTGAATAAAAGATTAAAGATAACAGAATTTTTCCAGAACTTTCTACGAGATTTCAGGTAGTATTTTATTCACATAAGTAGAAAACTAATATGTTAGCCAATCTATTATTAACTCTTTGATATTGAAACATTGAATCTTATAACTTTCGACAGCTCCTCAGAATTAATAAAATGGGGGTACGAGAGAAATATTTCCGGGCCTTGACAAAGTATATCACACGAAGCCCTTTAAGAAACACATTTTTGAAACTTTAGTTCTTAGAATTTAAACAAATATACATCTGACTATTGGCTCCGAGTACCTTAAATCCAATTTTCAAAAGAAAATGTTCCCGAACGGCTCCAACTTTTTCACTCGCAAAATAAGGGTTTAATCTCAATCGAACTCAAGATTCTACATTTTCATTAATGTTCAGAAGAGTAAAAACTCAAATTGCGATCCAGGAGCCAATTTTCTACCTGATGTCGCCCTAGCACCATCCAGTCTGACAAATTGAGAATATACTTGGAGACAATTTAAGTCTGGGACTAATACTTCGAATGCTTTTAATGAGTACGCCATTAATAACTTCTGTTCTACAGATTACCTCAAAGTTGAATCGATTTGGAACAGACACTTGAAGACACTGGTTACCCCCTCCCAAGTTGTGAATTTCAAGCTTGTAAATTTTATTACCACAAATGAATTATGTGTTCGAATTTGATCTTCTTAATTCTAAAGTAGTAATATAGAATTATATCACATGAGCATTAAACCCTATTGGACCCCTGTTAGTATGCTTTATTCAGAATTTTCCAAGAGTTTAAATCAAATTACCTTCTTGGATCCAAGTAGTCTATGACTGATATAATTTCAGCTCTGGGATCAGCCCAATATAGAAGACTTGCTGCTGGATGCACAGCAAGAGCAACTGGTGTGGCTATGATCATATTTAGTAACTTGGCGTTTTTTCCATCCATGTCGTACATTGTGATCGAAGGGTATTCTCCAATGGTAGATATAAACATTTTTCTGTAATGAAATTTTAGTTTGTGCGGTCAGTATAGATTTTACTTCAACGAGAGTATTGATATAAAATAAGACTTTTCACAATGCAAACTTTAATTTTGTAATAGTTGTTGTACAGCTGCGTCGACAGATAGAAATTACAGCACCGAATCTGTATTTGCCTTGCAACCAACTTGGATACGCATTAATCTTTAACTTTCTGATCCGAATTATTTTTTTTCAAGACAAAGCTTACCCGATATTTTGCACCAGAACTATATCTGTAGGTTTGGACAAGTCCACTATGAGTTCGGAAGATGCAGAGGTTATTGTTGATATGACTTCTACAGTACCTTTACTAGAATCAACCCAATAAAGAGTTTTACTCGACGAGTCGAATGCGAGACCTCCAGGATTCACTAGATGGTTTACAACCAATTCGCTACAAGAAAACAGAAGTAAATATTATTAAACACTCATTCTTGATTCGCACGATTAGAAAAACAATAGGGTACGAAGTTTTCTTAATTTACTTCAATTTGCTTAAAAGTTTAATAATGGAAGTGTAAAATCGACTGTTGATGAAAATTACTGCCTTTCTGGAGGAGAATTTCAGCTATGCTGCTTTTGTTAACGATTGACACTATCAAGCGTCAATGCATAAAGACATTAATAAACTGTTCACCTACTGAAATAAAAGTGCATAAAAATCGAGAATTTTTATGCACTCTTCGTCTGAAAACACAAGTTCAATCAAGAAATAAATCCTTATAGATTTTGGACCACCAAAATCTTAGAAAGCAGTTATACGGAAAAATACTCCATGAAAAGTCCTCCATATTTTAAGACTTGAACTCTCGGCAAACGTCTTATTGACCCATTGCTTGATATTTAATTTTTACAAATTGGTTTCCTTCACGATTAATTAATCGTATTTTAAATTCAATTCGTACATGAAGTTTAGATATCACAATTTAATCAAGTGTATATAGTCGAATTAAAACAAAACTTCAAGACATAACAATTGAAGCGCTTGATCTATTGCAACAAAAATATAATACAACTATTAACTTGCAGACTAAAGCCATTTCCGATCATTCATCAACGGCCCAGATTCTAACAGGACATGGACATTAAGAGCTATTTGCCTAGGTTTAATTTAATTGTTAATGATTTGTTCTTGTGATCAGGTTGCTGAAACTGCAGAACACGTCTTGTATTGTAACCTATATTTTTGTAAAAGAAAATTTTAAAAAGGAGTTTAAACGCTTGGGTATTTCCTGGCCTCCTTTTGTCTTGGTTGGCCTTAATGCCTCAAGAAAATTTGTTTACTGTATAGATTTTTAAACTTTTGTTACCTCCTTTATATACATTTTTCCACCCTTTCTCTTTTTATCTTTTATATTTTTATCTTAAATGTACTTTTAATTTCATTTTAAAATTATATATAATTGTGTTTCCACTTACATGTGTAAGCCTCATGTTGTGCAACGTAGAGCACGGGAATTTTGCAACTAAATTAAAAAAACAACTATAAAGAGAAGCAAAGATGCAAGTAAATGTAAACTTGTAACTTACCGTCTCATCAATGTTGTCATATTAACTTCGTATATAGCTGGTTTCCTTAAATCCGTGATGAAGAGAGTCTTCGAATTCCAGTCATATGCCAGTCGCCCAATTGATTCAATGTGGGTCGTAGGCAATTCGGTGACTGCAATGCTCCCCACAACTTCGGGTCGGATGTGATAAATACTATCATCATCGTTCACCAACAACATGGGGAAGTTATCATTAACTGAAACGAGACAATCGAAGTAGAAGATGGTTGAAGTCTATCCAAATTCTACACGTATTAAAAAGCCAAGATTTTTGTTACATACTTAAGCACGTCATTCCATTAGCAGCTAGAGTGAAACCTGGTGGACAAACACAACGGTAGCTATTTAGAGGAGCTATTAGGCACATGTGACTGCAAGAACTTGACCAACAAGGATTGTTTGCTGCAAGAAGATACTTAGTCTAAGACAAAACCATATCAAAATTTAAAGAACAAACTATCCCATTCCCCAACTTTAGCCTAAGATTTAGAAGATAATGTTTAAGACATTACCGTTAGAAATCGAGATGCTTCTCACTTTAACTTTCATTATTCATTATGGATACTAATTTTTTTCGTCGTAATCATTGTGTTACAGTATCACCGACTAAAATCCGGATAAGTTATACATAAAAATTTATGGAATTTGCCGTATTGTTGGGTTTCCGAGTAGTTTGCAGTTAGTATTCGCAACCTTGGAAATCTTCCATCTTTAAGTTCATGGCAGGTAATCCACTACAAGAGGATTAATTCCATGATTGGTAGCGAATCTTGAGGATTCCTCATCTTTATAGCTCACTTAAAGATTCCAAAAACTCACCCCTAAAGTTGTACTTCGTGCATTGTATTAAATTTATCGAACTATACCCAAGCTTTGAAATGTCACTTAAACGCCAACAAGCCTTATTCCCCTTAATTTAATATACGCTTGTTTGTAATATACAATTTAATGATAAACTATTTGCCTACATCTTTACCATACGATTTATTTCACTTTATAAAACACCCAAAAAGTGCGAGACAAACTCAAAAAATTAAAAATTTCTTGTAAATAGTTTATTTTCCATTGTATCAGAATTGGAGATAGGATGGTTCTTTAACCAGTTAACCAATTGACGAATATATTTGTAATAGAGAATTTGCAGAATTTTGTGCCATGACGAGTATACTAGTCATGCGTAAGTAGTAATGACCATTGGCCTACGAGAAAAACTAAACATTCCCAAATTTCAAGATGTTCAAAATATTTAGAGGCCAGGCCAGAGTAAAGCAAAATAAAGATATTAAAAATTTAAGATGCACTTATGCGTCCCCGTATACACCACCTGAAACAGGTACAAGTTAGCATAACGAATTTATGTTCGATGACAATATTTAGAGGTTAGCCTAAAATAGGCAAAGGCCGGAAAGTTGATTTACAATATGGTTACTTCAGCTATGGTTAGCCGTAGAACAAAAGCGCGACTCCGAACAGGTGCCAAGCCTATCGATAGCTGTTGGCCCAAAGTTACCTAGGTATCGAGTGGTGTAAATGCCAATTGTTTGATGTTGGCACAATGTGCCGACATTAGAGTAGTAGGCCAATGCCGTACTGCCTAAAGAATAGTTATTTATTGGAGTGGTAAAGGCATAGATGCTCTTTTGGGTAAGAGAATTGTGTGTGATGTACTCCAGAACTTCTTAATGTCAAGACTGGTAGGAAATATTTTTTATCAGTAAAGAAATCTGTATTTAGGTCTTAGTCCGGGAATTTTGACTCTAAAATCGATAAGGTAGGAAGGGCCATCGGCCTCTTGAACCCACGACCAAGTTAAATTACTTTATAGCCTCGTACATAAACCTCTCATACAATAAGTATAAGTAATAAAATTGGCAATTTCATAAAATAAACCCATCTTTTCGGCCTAATGTTTTAACAGCGACACTTTCTTCGATTTTGACAAATACACCTGCTGTCGCTCTATTTCCGTGACACACAATTGCGCGCTCTCAAACGAGAGCGCCACATTTAACTTATCCAGTCAACAAAGTGGAATGTTTACCAAGACATTAAATAAAATTGATTTATCGTAAATGTTAGGTTGCCACTTACTCCTGGTTGCCAGAACTGGATGGTAGGCATGAACTCCCATAATATGCTTCTCGTTTTCTCGCAGCACTGCATTCATCTTGTGACCAGTGAACTTGTTGCAGGTCTCCAGAGAAAAAGTCTTCCAATCGGACCAGTACAAGCCGTCTTCGAATACCGTTAGAGAGTAGGGATGAAATACTTCGTCTTTTAATAACACCTAGAAGATATGGCATGTAAGCAACATCTACACAAATTCATACTTTTCTCCAAATCAATTTTCCTGAGCTTGCAGTAAATTGCATAGTTTAGTATTTAAGTCTCTGTTCTTTTTTGCTCACGCGCGCTTCTTCGTCGTCTCTAGTATTTTTACAGTTTCATGCACTACTAATAATATTCGTATTTCTGCGAGACGATTAAATGCATTTTATAACTACATTTTATGTCAACATTTGACTTTGACAACTTTTATTAATAGAGATCGGATATTGAATTTCATTTCAGAATACAACAATAAAATATTTTACCTTCTGTAAATTTTATGACTAAGGCAAATGTATTTGAAGAGTCAGTTTTTGCTTCTGGTTGATAGTTTTATTTGATGTTTAAAATTTAAATAAAGTTTAAGTTTTATAATATTTAAAGATTTCGATAGCCATAAATCCAATAATTATAATCTGATTTCATAAATTGGAAGGATATACTAATATCATTACCATTTCATTAACATTCAGAAAACACAAACTATATATCAATTTCCGAAATATTTCATTCCCCGTACTTTAAATATTTGAAGATTCATTATTTAATGGAGATAGTCGAAAGTTTCTAGCTTCATAAAGTTTTGATGGATTGAAATAAAACTCAAGCTTTTTAAAAGCAAGACTGGTTTATCAAATTGTTCTATGGTAAGCAAAAACAGAACAAGCAAATTCAATTCACCGATCAAGGAACAAGACAGATACTATAACACTTCATAAATGTTTGAAAAGATATTCAAAGCCACCTAACCTTTCGAGTTTTCCCGTCCAGAGTGATGTATTCTATGGTTGAGAGTTGTGCATCAGCCCAATACAGACGATTAGTGGTGTGATCCACAGCGATTCCATTAGGCCAGCCAACATCTTTTGAGACTAGAGTCCCTCGCCGACTTCCATCCATACCACTTCGATAAATCCCAGCGGTATCATTTCCCCAGTCACTCCAGTAAACCAGCCTGGAATATATCAAAAACCAGCCATTTTGAAATTTAGCAACCCCTCATGCAGCGTTACTAGATTGAAAATTACTCAAGGTCGCATTTGAGGTACAAGACTGCTATTGGCGGAATAATCAAGAGCAGGGATCGGCAACATGTGGCACGCGGTACAATTCTCTATGGCACTACATTACAAATTGGTCAATATTTGAGCAGATGCAAGTTGATAAATTTATAATGGACCTTATTTGACAAATATCTTCAGAATTGAGAACACTCATGTAATTGCGAAAAAATTGGAAAGATGGCTGTAAATTTAAGTTTGGAGTTATTTTGTAAATTATCGGATTTCAATACTGGATATAATTAATTGTTTGAAGAAAGAAAATTGCATGTACTCTGCTTTTGGTTCTATACATCTAAGTAAAGTCTTTCCTCATATGAAAAATATTTAAAGTCCGTAAAGAAATTATTAAATTGAATGCTCAGAATCGTGTCAAACTGAGAGTCACAAACTATACCTCTGATTTTGCGATAAGAAAGAGCGATGGAAACGTTAGGTTCACCTTAAATTTTTTTTATTTAACTATAATGACTGGAAATACTTATATTGTTATTTCTTATCTAACAAATTATTTAAAATAGTATGTATATTAACAATTCATTTTTATTTATGTTGAACGAATATTTATATTTTGTGTTGCTTATTTTTATGTTAAGAAGCGTCTTTAAATGATGCAAAATTAATATATATAATGAAACTAAATCTATATTACTGACCTATTCTCGAACTCTATTCATTATCGCGGGAGAACGAGAAGTTTCAAACATATCCTACAGTATGGCACGCTGAATTACATTGGTAGATTGATTTCGTACAAAAGAGCTAAAATGTTGCCGACCCCTGCTCTAGAGGAACGAGTGCGTCCGAGTTCTGCAAGCTGACCTTATGGGAAATAATCACCGAGCAATTTGTCATTATGAAGCAACTTTTTGCAAAAGGCAAGCTTTAATTATTTAAACATAAATTGCATAGGTTCTTTGTATTAATTTAGTTCGGGGATGGGAATTTCGTATTTTACCAAGCACAAAAGGTATTAAAGACATGAAGCAAATGCCGATCAATAAAAATCGATGGTTAAAGCTATATTTGCGTCCCATTACGAAACTGTACGAGGGCTATTGGCGACAGACCGCGTAAATTTGAACCATGGCCTAGTAAAGAGGAGAATATCAAGCCACTTCCAGCTTCTACAGCAACGGGAGACTAGACAGATTTTATTTAAAACTCACAAGACTGATCTTCACTAGGCTCGAATTCGTGACAAGCCAGACCACTCGGCTAGCGTAGCCTTGCAATAAAAACAGGATGGAGAAAGAATCAAATACTAATAAAATTGTTAGACCCGTTTGAGAAGGGAGTTGAGGCAAGAACATTAAACGTGGCAAAATGAAAGCGTAAGCTCCATTTCAACACCAAGAAAAGTCAATTTCAGAAACTCAATATAAAAACTGATAGACTGCAGTCTGTTCATTAATGTGTACCCATGGGCTTACAAGTTTTAATGAAAAAAATTAGAGACTCATTTCTTTATGAAAGGGATACAATAGATTCCAAGTTGCTCTTTTAATTGCTTAAAAGTGCAGTACACCACTGAAGTATTCTTTTCTTATAACAATATATAACGCGATTTTCCAATAAATACACCAACACATGGTTGCGCTTCCTTTTAGCTCAAGCAAGTTTCAAAATACAAGAGATACTCGAGTTATTGGGCTAGTTTCTCATAAGAAATTGATGTCTTACAAAGAAAAAGAAATTAAAAGAAAATTCGATATCTTTCTTCCTAACCAAAGGGAAAAAGTCATTTTTAATTCCACAGTATTGTACATATTCCTTTTCGTGACTGAAATATCGTAAGAAACAGTCATTTATTGGTATTATATTCTGGATCCCGACAACATTTTAAATTTATTCCGACACATTAAGAACCTATGAAATAAATGCGACCCGTATTTATAATGCAGTCAATCTAGTGTTGGACAGTTGTGAAGACAAATTCAGACGATTAAACATTCGAAGAGTTAATTATAAAGGAATCGACCCCTCTTTCATATATTTAATCATTGGGGAATATTTTTCTTTATAGAAAGATAACTATATAATTAACTGCCCAAGCTCAACAGAACTTCCCAATCTATTCACTCCATAGATTTCACTGCACACTAAATGGGACAATATACAAGACTGATACGTTTTTAGAACTGTTCGACTGTACATTTACAAATAGATTAACAAAAATAGAGTATTACCCTTCTGACGGATCAAGGGCAATGGCACGAGGTTTCTCTATATTTGTATCATGCAAGGTATGGCACATCGAACCATCCATTTTACAAACCAAAACCTTTTTCAAGCCAGAATCTGTAAAGTATAAGTTTCTTGCAACGTAGTCGACAGCTATATCTTCGGGTACCATGAGACCTAGATTAAAACAGCAGATGATATACAAATGTTCAAACAGTTTTCAGAAAGATTTAAAGACACTGATCACTTACCATTGTTGATTATTACAGAAAAACCCGTCCCGTCAATTTTCGCAGCATAGACAGAAGACTTGTTCGAAATCTCAATCCAATAAATTTTAGATTCCAATGGATCGGCATCTACCGATGCTGCTTTGAGCACAGCCTTCTGAATAAGGAAGTATCGTTTCGAGCGTAAATAAAAGGCTCGGATTTCGTTAAGGTTCGAAAATATCAGGAGGGGTTCTGACCCTGTAACAGTAAAATCAATTACATCTCTAAGTTAGATTATATTTAAATTTACTTCGCATTCTCCAAAGAAATTCTAGGGCTATTAATGATCGACCTCATAGTTATGAATCATGGTCAAGTGACTACTATATTCTAGCTGGCATTCCCTTCTAAACTTCCTCACCAACTTTGAGCTTCGACAGATTAAATGAGCATCAGGGACACCAGGACTCTGAATTCAAAGTTGGCCACGAGTTCCCGACCATGCAAGTGAATCTAATTACTTCTAATTTGAATATTACCAAGTTGATCGGAGGTGTCGAAAAGAAATGTTGGTCGAGAAGTAACGAGGATATATCAAGCTGTGGCGAGCGAAATTAAGGGAAGAGCTCTGGATGCTGAACTTCGGCTCCTTTCAAGGGTAGCATTTTCCTTTTCTTCCCAGTAATGAGTTCCGAGAGGCTCTAGAGAATTCAAGGTACAGTTCAATTAGTGACCCCGAGTATAGATATTTTGTATGCTCTTTTCTACATTCTTTTATAAAGGCAGGACTCTCCGCACTTGTCACACTTTGTTTCTGGTACAAAAATTTGAATTATTGTAGAAACACTAACACCAGGTTCAGTTTTTCCTTTCCAATATTCCAATTTTGTGTGAAGTTCAGTGATGAAAATATTTGTTGGCATCCGAGTTTTGGAAAAGTGTCTAGGAAGCGACGTCTATTTGCCAATTCTCCCGTTAGCCAAGGTAATGCAATATCAGTTCCAGTTAAAGCAGTCATTAACTCTCAGTGAGTGACGTCGGAGGACGTTCATTAATATTTCGAGCATCTAAAAATTAATCAAAAATTTCGAGGAATTGAAAAATTTAATTTTTTCAATAAATTTTCAGATTTGGAGACAAGCTGTAGGAATTCGCGAGAAAACTTTAGGTTTTTCCTCACAAGTTTACATGTCACTCAAGAGCGCGAGGGAGTTGACAGCTTTATATACTGTAATTGGAAGCGCTATCTGGTAAATGCTCCTAGATTGCACAAGTTGAGGCTCGTCTGCCTCAAAGAGCAATAGTAAACTGAATACAACGAGTTAGCCGAATTTTTGACTAAGCGATGAATATATATAGTTAGTTTCTTGACAAGATGCGCTTCCTCTGACTTGGGGAAGGTTAGAATTGTTTGGAAGAAAGGCATTAGTTCTCAGGACTAAATTATTCGTGATATCCAGGAACTACAACAGCAAACTCTTAATTTCGTCTTTGCAAGGAAAATAAATTTAAAATGGAAATCTTCTTGCGTGAATGGAAGAATCGAAGCAAGAAATTAACTATAGATAAGTCAATATCAACTTTAAAAGAACAGGATAGAAACAGCCAAACACAAGGCAAAGGCATCTCACACTAAAAGATTAAATGAAGATCCCGTCTTTAGTTGATGTATTATCCATAGTTACAAATCCCAAAAACATTAAACCCTCAATCGGGAAAATTCATCTTGACATCTTTTAAATAACAAATTTTTCCCATATAAATACCTACATTGAGTAATTGGCAATAAGAATCCCGTGATGGGGAACAACAAGATCAGAGCGAGTGTAAAGAATATCGTAAGAATTCAAGGATACAACACTCGTAAGAGACTGAAGTACTAAAGATTAATTACCTGAAGCTTCACATGTTCTGTTAACCGACTCGTAGCCTTCCAAGCAGGAACATTTGTATGATCCAATGATATTGGTGCATTCTTGACTGCAGAATCCTTCTATCAAGCATTCATCAATATCTAGAAAGTTAAAGTCAGAATTTCTAAGGAAAAGACTCAGTTAGTTGAAGATTAACAATTCAAAGCAGCAAGGTTTCAGATTTATTAGCATACTAGAAACAATAAGAAGTATCGCAATGAACTACTTGCCTATGAACCACGTTCAAGCAAAAAGGGCATCATCGAGCTGGCAACTCGTATCAACTGGTAGCCTCAGCAGATTTAAATTTGCATCAATTCTCCCCACGAAAGATCCACTGTGTAACCAGGATTCTACTTAAACATCACCATCCATGACCAACCGTAACTTGCTCCATGTTTTTATATTGGACAAAATGTTTACTTTGTTTTTATACACCATTCTTCTACCGAATAGGTTTTTCGGAAGAGCATTGGAAAAACAGAAGAGGCAAATGATTCGAACATGAGGAAATATTAAAGATTTAAGTATGCGACAGAAAGCAACATTCTTTAAATTCCGAAAAGATGTCTGCTAACTTGGAGTTGATCCTTACGAGAAAGACTGGGGGAGTTTGCTACACTACTGGAAATAAAGTTAAAACTTTATCTTAAGGAAGTTGTAGCTTCAAAAATTCCCCCAGATCTCTCAAGACTGACTATTAATTTCGTCCCAATGGAGTAATTCAGGGACACAATAGGCAATGGCGCAACATATTGCGTTATTGGGGTTTGAAGAGGGAGCGGTGTCTCAATCCATTCCACACTGAAATTCCTGAAGTGAGAATTATTACCATGTCCACCAAATGAGTAGTTTAACCAACACTTAAGCGTACTATCTGTTTGTATTGAAAGTTGCAAGAGTCATTGTTCATTAACGATGCACTTTGAAGCTGCAGAAGGGCACTTGTGACAGACTTTGTAATTTTAGATTTCGGTCACATGACACGAGCTGGTACCCCAAGCAACAAAAAGTTCAGATACGAGTGAATAAATTATACGTATTAACAATTACAGCAGCTCCCCCCCCCCAAGTTTATAGCCTCTGTCTTTTTATAGCAGGGATGGGCATTAGTCGATCGCGAAGGCACTTTGGAGTGACCGCCTTTACCAAGATACAAGATGTGCATAGTGCAAAAAGCATTTATGGAGCATAGATGCCATCTAGACTGGAGAATCGGCATTTCACAATTGATGCGACTGTGTTTACTTAAGCAAAAGATTCGATAAGTGTGTAGACAGTGGCGCAACAAAGAATACTAGGCCCCCCTGCAAAATCAGGTTTTTGGCCTCAAGCTCAAATGCGCACTTGGCGTCAGTCAGGCTTGGGGCTTCTAGAACAGCTGAACCCCCATAATTCGGGGGTTGCGGGTTACGTTACTCCACTGATAGAAGACACATTCTCCTTCATTCATGAAGAGCACGTTCCTGAAAGTGAAAAGTGATCACTGCGATGGCAGCCGTAGAAAGTTCTCCACACGTCAACGAAAAGTGAGAGTAAATCTTGATCAACTCTTCCCGCGATATTTCTGGATTGGCTATCGAGACATCCCACACCCCTCACTTCTACAGGATTGGTTTCTCGTGCTGATACTCTGTCCCGCGATGGCGTGGGACTGCAGGGAATAAATTAAGCACGTACGTCGGTTTCATAGGTTTACGTTTGTTCTCTGCATTGAATAAGTCCACGCTCTACCGCATAGTAGTAACCTCGTTTTTTAAAAGAGGATCGAAAACTCAAGTGTAATTGTAAAAAATAAAATTTTAATACGGAATGGCCACAGTTACGCCACTGGGTGTACCTCAACACCTTAAAAAATATTAGAAGTAGCCCGTAACCTGGAAAAGTCTGCCCACCCCTCTACATACAGTTTACTTTTCAGGGTCACAGGTGGAGCCTACGGTCTCAAAGAGTCTTAAGACGTCCCTGCGGACACGAACTCTCAAGACTATCCAAATCCAGAGAACACGAATTGAACGAATATTGCGTTACATTAATAAGTCTACCTGATATCATAAGCTGAATTACAATCCATACAAACTATCAACTGGAAAAACAAAATGCTTCTTTTAAAAAAAGAGAAAAATCATTAGACTTGGACGAATACAGGTTTAAAATTCAGCCCAACGCAATGCTAGAATGAATATAATAAAATAGATGTCCAGTTGCATTATCTGTTGAAATTCAACAGAATTTGAAGAGTATTTTTCTCTTACGAGAGAAATCATTCGCTGATCACTCGATTTTTGCAGATAATGAGACCAACACTTTAAATTTGGTAGGCATATTTTTGTTGATTTCCGCAATTTCTCCCATAGCGGACCTCAACTCGCCTCACACAGTGGCATAGAAGATAATATTTATGCACGAACAAATGAATTAGAAATACCGGGCAATTCAGCTATATAAATGTATTTGACTGCCAATTTATTTTTTAAAAAACTTTTCCATCAAGTAACCTCATTAAAATCTTATCCCATCTCGATCGTTATATTTAATTTATAGAAGTAAAGAGCGGCTAGCACTTGTTTATATTTTAATCTTTTAATTTGAATTGTATAGAGTTTTTACAAAAGGTGCATGAAAAGGCCAACAAAGCATGAATTCCAATAAAGAATAAGAGAAAATCCATTAGATTCCATAAAGATCAGGTTTTATAACGCGAGAAATGTTTGAGAATTCCGTGACACAATTTTCAAAAAATTAAAACATACCCAATTAAACATTTATATGTGGCTTCCATCTTTTAAATTCGACCTTGAAATAATGACGCACGACACCCCCCCTTTAAATATCGATTCGACACTCCAATTATACTTGTCTCTCAGAAAAACCACTCTAATGGATTCAGCAGTCATGGACGCTTAAATTTTCCACTTGGAGTTGTCACTAACACGCAATACATCAATCTTCCATTGTAACACGCAAGAGAAAAAGTGCAGCCTAATTTAATTATCCGACAATGAATTATTAAATCTGTTCGCACTTTATCAACATTATTCTTGCTAAATCATTGATGGAAATTTAATCTTGTCATTAATTTAATTTAAAGAACTAACGATTTACTTTCGTTTGTTCTCCGAGTACTCTCACGCAAGCGTTTTAATCCATTTTTATCTGTCAACCTCTACTTTGATGCCTTGCAAGCGAAACATTGACCTATTCTATGTTTCTCAAAATGGATAATTAAGTCATTAGAATGAGTTTTAAGCTGCTAAAAGAAGGGTAGCACGACGATTCAGTTTAAGATGCTGGGATAAGAGCAAGTTTCGAGAGAGCTTATTAACGCCGCGCTATAAGACAATGAAAGGGTTATTTGCGATGGTCCTCGTAATTTTGAACCATAGTCTAGCGACAAGGACAACACTCAAGTATGCCCCTTTCGAACTCGCATACCACATCAATGGGAGGATTATTTAACCTCGACGGATTTAACGTGCAGCCTCTACTTGGCGGGTCTTCAGTGGTACTGGAGCTCGATACGCGTAGGCCACGAGTCCGTTGCCATGGTTACTAGGCTACAGCAGCCCCAACTAAAGTATATTCAATATGATGCAACACTAAAAGAAACCAAGATTCTTTTACTTATTCTGTCTATTGCAGGAAATTGCAATTTGATGATATTACGAAACAATACGAATACCACATTTCGTTTTTAGTTATTGTCCCATACTCTATAGCTTTCAGAATAGACCCCGATACGAAGCAATTAGGACATAAACTTTAGTAAATTTAAAGACACTTCAAAGAGCAAGCTGTTGATCTTGGCAGGGGCGTTTATTTGATTCACCAAACTACTGCTCCACAGCTACGCCGTGTATGCTTTAGACCAGAGGTCTTCAAACTGTGCTCCACAAAACCCTGGGGCTCCATGAACAATAGAAAAATAAAGAAATATATATGCAAAATGGATTCATGTTCTCTGTAAAGTTTGCATAGTTACAAGTATCGAAAGCTCATCCTGTGTTCATTAAACTGAAAATTTTATTTATAATAACTTTATTTTGTGCTACACTTTTTAAACTTATAATATAAAATATTAAAGCGTTTTATCTTTATATATACTTCCTACTAGATTGTGAAAGTTCTATTGTTTACATACTCGTTAGTTAGCACAAAGTTTTGTAAAACTAAACAGTTTTCCCATCGGAAAATGCATTTTTTGCATTTCAGGGGGAAAAACACCTATAATGAAGGAGAGGAAACAAAATAAACAGATTCGATGTTAAAATCTAAATTTAAGCAAGAACAGCTTCTTAATTTTAGGTTGCAAACTACACGGGATTTCCCACACTGCTATAAACATTTTAATGCTATTCGGAACATATCTCAACGTAAGTGACTACAAAAACAAAGTGTAAAAACCAAATCAAATGCAGAATATGAAATGCGGTTGCAAATAATTTCAATAAACAGACTTCGACAGTTTGCGTGAAAAAAAGCAAGCATATATCCCAGTTACTAAATATAATGCATGGATAGGTGATATTTGGATCAAATTAATAAGCAAGCTATATTTAAAAAATTAGATTAGAATTTAATAAATGCAATACTTTTTTTAAAATTGTCTTTACATAAAGTGCCTATAACATGTTTATCTACTTTAAATATTTTGAGATATATTCTTTGAGGTATATGAAAAATGGGGTTCCATGAGTACTAAGTTTGAAGACCACTGCTTTCGACGAAAGGAATCCCTATTCGGACCAGTCGTTAAGGACTTATCCCCATCCTTTGTTGTTTGCGACTTTCAGAAGAAGGCGCCGCTGCAATCTTGTTTTACGAGGGGAAGGTAGCAAGGGAACGTATGCACAAAAGTGATTTTTAACGTTATGTTAAGCAACACGAGAGTCATTGCAGACGGACCTCGTAATTCTGAACCTTTGTCAGATGAAGAGGACAATTATTGGGCCGGCACTCCAAGCTTACACAACGCGCCACGGGAGGATATCGAGACACGGCAGATTTATCGTGCATCGGCCCCCTCTACACGGTAGGTTTCAGTGGCAGCAGGACTAACCCGTAACACGCCGGCTACGAGTTTAGGACCATAAACACTAGACTACCATGGCCGCAATTTTCAGAAAGAGCCGATATATGATGTAATTAGCAGATACGTTTTAGTGAATTGAAAGACATTTCTTGCAAAAGGCTAACGTTACAAGCTTATAAGTGAGCGAGAAGTTTAGGGGTGCACAAGTCGCTACACATTGCAACGTTTGAGTATTTTAGTGAAAATAAAAATCTCGGCAGTTTTCGGGAAGAGCCGCTTTATTTAAAAATTACATTTCGTTTTGCAGTGAAGGTTAAAGAGAAAAACCAGCAAACTTTGAAATAAAATACGCTTCGCGTCTTGCTATTACGCAAAAATTCAGGCATCCAAATCTGGTAACGAGGCCACCAGGAGTTTGCTCTCGTATTTGGAGACTTTCCTTTTCTGCCAAGGCTGATTTGTTAACATGCAGCTCCATTGGGGGAAACTATTACTCAAAAATGAATTAGGACATTTATGGGATAGGTTAAAATGCACTCTGGCACTTTCAAGTTATAAATCCCGTACATACCTCTAGATATACCAGAGAAAGCATGAACGGGAATAACGCGGTGGTTATATACCTCGACCTAATATAGAACTATCATTTTAAATATGAATCAAAACTCTTACCTGAACAAGTTTTGTTGTTGCTATCCAAGGAGTACCCATCATCGCAATAGCATTCGGGCCCTGCGGGAGTTATTCTACAGTTTTGAGAACAAGTAGCATTTGTACAAACATCACCTATAGAATGCAAAACATTTTATTAATATTGAAAGGACTAATTGAGCCATCTCTATAGTTAAAATCGAACGCTTGAATCTGTACTTTGATTCAAACCACCTCCGAATCGCTGTGCCAAGCTACAATAAGACGACTCTTGTATATGTAGGATATCCCACGGAACTATTTTCTAAAAGGTTAAATCATATCCTTTCCGGAGGAAGATAATTTCAATTAAAACAGCGTTCTAGATCAACGCCATCTGGCGGGCTTAAGAAACGCTGACAAATATTCTGGCAGAGGCCCACTAACCACCGTTCGATAAAGACAGCATTTTTGCGCCACCACGCTTACTCTCTAACCAAGCGGCAATTTTCAATCATATAATGAGCTGTAGACTTCTAGTCCTCTTAGAGGGAATTATTTAACTTCATTTCTTTAATGTTTGCATGTTTTAAATCCTATTGCCCTGTAAATATTCCCCGTAAACTTATCCCTATAATTCATAAATTATTTTATTTCCAAAAAGCCTCTTCGTTTAACCCGTAATTCTAGAAAAAACCCTTAGACACCTCGCCACTAACACCCCGTTATCTGAAGAGTAACTTTGGAGAGATTCTGGTTAGGTTCCCCACATATATAGTTTACCCTTCCCTGCAAGTTTAACACCATGTTGCATAAATATTTGGATAGATAGCTTGAGACTTATCCCAAAAGATCTTTGGAAATGTTAGTCTATGTTAGTCTTTGTACTACGCGGTGTGAGATACTGACATATTATATAGAAACGTCTTCGACCTAGCACTCCATGCGTAGGTAACATTTTCTAGTCAACATTACTTTCAAAGACTTCAAATTCTATCATACGCTTTCAAACGAAAGCAGACAACGATAGGCAGGATAATGCAAACAAGAACTTTCAATACGAGAATAATAAATTTTGTGGCTGCTATGTTCTGTATGAATGTACCATCTAGTGGTTGCATTTCGAACTATATTTGAGAGATATTCACTTATACAATAGTGACATTTCCCTAGCTCCTTGGAATTTTGCCATGTAGTCTTCACAGCAGGGCTCCTTCTCAGAAGTCATTAATTTAGATCATTTGGTACATTAAAGACGTCCAAAACAACTTACCACAGTGACTTCCTTCATCACTTCCGTCGGAACAATCTTTCTTGCCATCGCAGACTTGACTCCTGTTAAGACACATTCCCGATGAACAGATAAACTCTTCTTCGGGGCACATTTGTTCTGTGAAAAATAAATTCGATTTTCAGTCAAATAGAAGAATAAAACTTTAAGATTTAAGAAATAGTCTTCGTAATTTTCTACAAGAAATTTTTTTTATTTCTGCCTCTATTAAATAAGTTATGAACAAGGCCGGTCCTAGCAGGTGTGCAGAGCGTGCACCGCACGCAAGCGGCCAAAGCAAGGGGTGGCCGCATACAGTTCTATAAAGCAAAACATTTTACGAATATCTCAAAACAAAATTTTGAGCAAGTCGAATAAATGCGTCGAATTTTGAATAGTTATAGAAAGATCCAAATAAGTCTATTTCTAGATAGTATAATTTAAGAATAGAATATTTTTAGTGTGTTGGTCTACACACAGTGTCCATTAAAGTCTTTACATACATCCTTCATTTGATAGCAAAGCTACTGGCAGAGACGGCAATACCGCAATAGAAAAGGTTTCTTGTACATCATAGCAATGACGGCGTACTGTGGATTGACGCTTAACAAAGGAAATTTGTAAAACTTTGAGACTCTTATTATGGTTAATGTCACCCAAGTTATAGGAGTGTTTAAATTCAATATACATTTGAGGAGAGTATATATTTTCAATTTAATAATAGCCACAATTTAGAAAAACAAGACAGAAGTGACGAGTACTTAGATTTTTATTAATTTTTTGCTTTCTACTTTTGTACACGTAGACGAGTTAATAATGTCAATGCTAAGTACGAGTATTGATCAAAAATTGAAAATTCTCTAAAGGGGAAAATTCTCTAAATCCGTAAGGTCTATACACACGGGCGACCGACACCATAGGATCGGTCCTTGTTATGGAACGATGAAGTCGCAAACTCTTTTTCCGGTTTCTACGCAAAGCTAACGCAAGATTATAAAAACTGTAACTTGAGTTTTCTAGGAAGTACAACAAATTTAAAACAAGTTATAGTTGATGCGAAACATTAGTTTCAAACTAATTTTGCATATATATATATATGAAATTGGGAAAAGATGGTATGAATTCCTAAGACAACTTAAAAAGTTACGTCTGTTTCAATAATGTAAAAACCCACGAGAATCCAAAAATGTACCCAGGCAATTGTGGCAGAGATTGTGAAATCTCATTTTTCTAACCACAATTATGAAACAGATTCAGTTGTGTCAAAATAAAGCCCTTTTGAGATCCGTTTATGAAATTTGGTTCATATACAAGTTACGTTAAAATCATCTTTATAAATGAGGGAATTCATTTTCTATATCTTAAATCCTCAAAGCCGTGAAGCATTTCTTCAAAGTCGAATCACTAATATTTCTTCCCCCCTTACAGTAACATAATGCCATGCCCGTCATGAACAATGTGCCACTTGGCATACATTTCGAAATTCGGAGAATATATTCGAAAATAACATTTTACGATCAAGTTTATTCGAACTGAATAAACTTGGATTAGGATTCCAGTTAGACTGCCATAAAACGTTCAGGTTGTAAAACCCAATTATTTTTCTAATGCAAAAATATCGAGATCTTTTAGAAAACTTCGTACAAAATACCCGGACACTTATCAAAGTCCTAATTTCACGATTATTCATAAACTTACTTTTTGGACAATCTTCTTCGTCCGATTCATCAGGGCAGTCACTCTGATCATCACACTTCCATTGTAACGGTATACAGTGATTATCACTGCATCGAAAACCATCGCATTGAGTGGCATTTTCTGTAAAGGAAAAATTTCTATAGTTCGAAACTAATTGGAAAATTTTATCCAATATACAAACTTAGACCGAGAAACTTGGAAGAAATTACGAGTTTAATGTCATACTAAAGCAATTCTAGGGAAGCTGAAAATTAACAGGAAGACCGAATATATCTAGTTAAAATTCGCGTTAGGCAAAACAGAGAAACTAAGCTAATATTTCGTGGCATGAAGCTTTATTTTGGTAGATTAGCTTCACACTAGAACTATAAAAGTGCGATTGGATCACATAGTAATTGTAAACTCTGCTAAAAAAAGCAAATCAAATAAAGAAAAATCTGAAATTGTTACATCCATCCGAGTTTCACGGTATAATTTAGCGTCAACAAGAAAAGAGAACCCAATATTAGTTCATTGAGGCAAAGGTGGCAATAGATATCGCATCTTTTTGATGCGTAAATATGTACGGAATATTTCAAAAACCACTTCGAAATATTGCAGTGGCTACGTGCGCATTTTATTTTTTAGCTTCACTTGCATAAAGTCAAGGGCGATTCATTTCTTGGAGATCCATTGTCCGCCAGACTCTTCTCCGTGTGTGTGAACTTGAAAAGATAACAAAAGCAGGGCCGATCTGATGAACTAACTGATCGCAGAGGAGAGTTTCTTCAAAAAGGCAGAAGCGAAGAGCAGTTGGAACCGTCGACGCCTTCCCCCACCTTGGGGGGGGCGCACAGAGGTCGATAGAACAGCGAGGGAGGAGTGGCTGCTTGTTCACGACTGATTAGTTGAACGGCAGGTAAGCTCCGATTGGTTGGCGATTATCTCAGATCTATATATACTCCATTAGCCGAACTCCTGTCTCGGCCAATCAGATCGCTGCCTCTCATTCATACTAAAATTCTCTCAAGTTTATTTTTTCACCCAAGGAACTTCGGATGCTTGCTGCTCCCGGATTGGCTAGGATAGCTCCACCCACTTCCAGATCTCTGTTCTCATGTTTTGAGCTCTTAAAAGAGCTTTGTTTAACTTTCCAGATAAAATTACGTTATTTCATTTTTATTAATCTTCAATAGTTAAATTTTTCATTTCTATTATATTTTACACTGGGCAAAAATAAATATCGTTTCAGTTACCCACATTTCCATGACAGGAGATAAGAGTCCTAACAAGGACTATGTGCTCCATTGAACCCTCCAGCTACTAATGACTGATAACTAGTTTTCAGTCGAAACGGTTTTACAGGTTTGTTGTTTGACGTGGGAGTCTAAGTGCCAGTTCCGTTGAAGTTGGCTTGTTGACTGATGCTGTTGCGATGATGCGGGATTTGATCGTAGAAGGGTTTAGAGAGCTCTCAGATTCTGAAACGGATGGATTTGATTTTAAGTTCTCTGGGGAGGGCGTTTCTGGATACGTAGATGGGAACGTCCAGGATCAGTGGGGGCGCTAGGTTCTGTAGTATTTGGATATTGTTGAGGTGTCTGTTTGCAGTAATGCCCCCTTCCAATCTGGCATCCATGAGTTGTTGGGAGCAGGTACTGAAGGTAGACGAGTCTTTTCCGAGATTGAGGTTTGATTTCCTTGAAAGTAGGTTGTAGAGGGCTCTCCGAGTTTCCTTTTTAAATTTGCAGTTAATTTTCGTGAGATTGCTTTTATAGGAGAGCTTGTCGAGGGCGACACCTAGGTAATTAACCTCGTCCCTCCATGGAATTGTGCTGTGGAATAACTCGAGTTGGGGGAGCCTGTTCTTGAAATTCCCCTTTTTTGAAAATGATTGCTTGAGATTTTGCGATATTGACAGATATTCGCCACAATGTGAGCCATCTTCTTAGCTTTGAAGTATTTTTGAAGATTATTTCGCACTCTTTCAGGGGTGTATTACTGGCAAATGATGGCTGCGTCGTCTGTGAATAAGCAGACGTCTACCGTTGGCGTCGTGGGGAAGTCATGGGTGTACAAATTGTAGAGGGCCCGAGATAGATTGCTTCACTGCGGAGTTCCTGCTTGGATGTTTTCCATTTGAGAGAGTTGAGCCGATATTAACTTTAAAAATTCCATTGCTGAGATATTCATTGATGATTTTGGTTAGGTATGGAGGGAAATTCATTTGTATTAACTTGAAGATTAGCCTTTTGGATCAAACTCTCAAAGGCTTTTTCTACATCCGAAGAGATTCCCGATTGGTCTGTAATTGAAGGGAAATTGAGTCTTTTTCTTAGACTGGAAGGTGATTATGGAATGTTTCCAGGTCTGTAGAAAGAATTGGAGCAGGAGGCATTTGTTGAAAGATTTGTCAAATAACTTATTGCATTCATGGGTAGTGACTTGAACGTTATATTCTTAATTTAATCTTGACCTGGGCTTTTTTGACGTCCAATTTTAGAAGGATCTTGCGAGGAAGTGAGGTGTCGACGAAGTAGTTGCTACGGAAATTTTGAACTATCCTGTCCACTGTCAATATTATTGTCATCGTATGGGGTCCTACTTTCCGTGAAGCACTCTTCTAGGGCGTCGGTAAAGAGGTCAGCTCACTCTTTGGTCCCATGGACCATGCATCGGTAACCAACATGAAGATAGAGGTTGCTCTTGAGATTCCCTCTGGCAACGAGCTTGTGCAGCGATTCTATGTCGATATTGGCATCTGCTTGTAGGGAGTCCCAAATATGCTCTTTTGCTGCTTTCAGGTCGGCTCGGATGGTCCTTTGAAGCCGGTTAATTTCCGTTTTGATGGATAGGTATTGGTTCTCTGCCAGAATTTGAGCAGGCGATTTTTCTCCTTTATTTTCAGCCTGGTCGTGTAGGGGATATTTGTCAACTGGTTTATGATGGGCTTTAATTTACTAGACTGGTTTATTGCAGTGTGTGTATGTGGCTGCTGAAATTAATGATTGCTTGCTCAATGTCTTCGCTATTTATAGGGTTTCCGGGGACTGAAAATGCGACGACGTCTTGGAACTTATGCCAGTTGGTAAGAGTCTTGCAGTTTTGTTTAATAGGAATTGTAGAATTTGTGGAGACGGCAAAGTGGACGGGTTCGTGTCACTGGAAATATCTGGAACAACTGCTGTAACGTCGTTGAGCCCGTTGGAAATTCCAAAGACCAACGTAGCAGGTCTGCAGTGGGATGGATTCTGGCGAGACCGTTGGGGGCTGTGAGCAGGAATCCGCTGGTCCTGACGGAACGAGCAAGGGTGTTGCCAGCTGGGTTGCTAGGATTGTTGGGACTCCAGGAGTTGTTCTTTGCATTGAGATCGCAGACTATGAGGCATTGACTCCAGTTTCGTTGCATCCTCATCAGATCCGGAATAAGACTTCTGGCAGTCGAGGAAGCAGATGGCGTTTTGGGTCGTTTGGCCTTTTAAGACTATTGCCGTGACTTCGGTATAACTGGTGTGAATTTGGATACCGTGATGGGCGATAGAGTTTTTAACGAGGATGGCAGTTCCCCTCCTCGGTTAGTCATCCTGTCGTTTCTATGGGTTGCGTAGTTTGCGATGTTGAGCACAAGGCTGGGTGGAAGTGGGTTTCTTGTAATGGAACTATGTCTGGATTATTGTCTTGGATGAATGCGGCAATTTTGTCTATTTTTTGTTGAAGTCCGTCAGCGTTCAAGCTGACAATCTTGAGAATGTTTCTCTCGCCAGTTGTGCTGATCATATTTCAATGTCAAGCTGGAGAAGGTCTGCTAGAGATTTTAGATTTGGAGATTGCTACGATTTTCTTCAAGACTTTGAATATTTCTGTGACTTTCGGGTCTCTCATCTGTTGCACGATTTCAGTGAAGTTTGACTGAGGGGGGGGGGTGACTTGGGTCTTATTTTCGGTTCTTTGGGAGGTAGATGGCTGGCTTGATTGCTGGGTAAGCTCTAGTGTGGCTCGTTGGGCTGAGGCTGGATTCACTGGTGGGAGAGTCCTGTTTCTGCGTTTGAGTTAAAGTAGTGGTAGTTTGATTGAAAGTTTGAGTTAGCCTTGACTGCCTCTTTCATTTCCTTTCGCTTACGAGCTCTCTTTCCAGTAGTTAACTTTGGGGGTGGAGGTCTGTTGAGGGGGTTTCCTGGGCATCCCATATAGTTCGCAAGGTGGTTGCCCTGGCAGTTGCAACAGGTGGCATCATTGTCTCTTGATTTGATCAGAACCGAGGGTCTCGCAGACCCTCAGTTCTTTCCCGATGACTTGTTCTCAACTTTTGATTTGTGAGGTCCGATAGTGTTCTTAGGAGTTCGGCAGACTTTTGGACGTTATCGATAGTTATTGGGGGGGGGGATCGAGCTACAGTATGGCTTCCTCCACGGGTTAGGTTGTTTTCATCGTTTTCGTAGATGCCTGGGTTGTCGTCTTCGTTTCTTTTATCATCCATGCTTTGGGGCAGATCCAGGTTTCTAAATTTGTTAGCTGTATCCAGTTCGAAGGTTTTTGCCTTCGTTGACGATTCAGTGGGAGGGGTGGGACTTCTTTCTTGCATCCTCTGACTAAAGTAAAGGCTTCCTCTTTTTTTGAAGAGGCGTATTCTTTATCGGTGATCGGGCTCCAGTTTTGGTTGATGTTGGAGAAGTTGTTTCCGCTGTCCATCTCTTGAGTTCGCGGTAAATGATGTGGCCTTCGGCAACGAGGGCGTAGATTTCTGTACAATAATCCTTTTTCTGTTTCATCTTCGAAGTAGTATCGTTCGATACTTTTAATAATCGATTCCATGTCGATGCAGACGTTCATGCAAACACTACATTGCGCAGCGTGCCTCCGAGATGATCAATCCCGGGAGGGACAGGTTGGAGGGATGGCGACCTGCGTTCTTTGTCTGGCATTTCCAAGTTCATGTCCGTTTCGGAATCCAAAGTATCCATTGTCCGGTCGGTAGGGAAAGCTGGTTGGGGGCCCTCCAGTAGAATCGGCCAGCGTTCTCGAATGAAGAATGCATGGAAGAAAATCCGCGGGTGGTAACAGGGAACATTCTGTTGAGCGGGAGGAAAGGCAGGAGTAAAACACGTTTCGAGCAGTCTGGTTCGATCCAATAAGAGAATCAAGCGATGCGAAGTCAGAAGGCTACTGAATGGCATTTTTAAGTTTTTTAATGGTATTTATATGTATTCAAGTAGTTGGCAATACAATCAAATGTTACATGTTTGAAAGTATCAACACGACGTCAGTCCTTTTGTTAATAAAAATAAACTTTATGCAAATAAAAATAACTTTTTGCAACATGGTACTTTTCCTAAAATTCTAAATCTCAAAGCGTTAAACAATCTCTTTAGATTTTAAATCCACTTCTTCAGTTAGCAACTCTCGCAACTAGAAGAGGGATTTTTGGTCTGGTGACCTAGTTTAAAGAAATTCCCTGAACAGACCATTCATGTCCCCTTGACAACACCCTCCCAAAAGTTGTAATCACCGCAAGAATTTAACCACTTTCCAAACTTGAAAAAATAAACAGTAGGTAGATTTCACAAATATTCTTAGGGAAAAGTCGATTTAAAGAGGGCCTTAAAAGTAGCCTCATAAGCGAAGTCGTTAATGAGGACTATGACAAACTAGTTTAAAATTGAATGAGGGGGAGAGGAACTACCTTAGTGTTATTCCATCGCCTGCCTCGGATTAAGGATCTCCGGTTTTGCCTATTAAGACGTAAAAGTAGTTGATAAAATAAAACTATTCAATTTTTATTTACACAACCAATTAAATATTTAGATTAAAATCTTTACATTTATTAAATCTTATCCATTCCAATAGATTAGTTGAATCACCAGACCTAGAATATTGACTACGGACCTCTAGATTTAAGCTGGTAGCTTACTACAGGGTGGAGCAAATAAAAGTGTCCCGGACGAATAAATACAATTGGATGTGGGTGCAATGTGCACACTAAATGATCGAAACTGGTTCAGATCTTAGTGCGGGCGTTGTCAGTGAGTGGTCAGTGCACACGTGAAGATTGTACTCGTAGAGCAGGAGAGATTGTTCATTGTGTAAAGTTGCGTTGTAAAAGATGTTATAAAGTACCAGTATAAGAGATTAGTCACAAAAGGGCATCAGACAGGATCCGTTTCGAAGGTGGTGAAAACATTCCGAACACAATTCAAGGTTTATGCAGTTCACCAAGAAATGTTCGGAGCTCTAAGAAAATGAACCCAATGCCTGTCCGACGTATAACATTGAACATGCGGACGAATACCGAACCATGGATTATATTTACACAATCACTCGATAGACTTGTCAGAGGTCAGTCTGGTCTCGGCCCTAGCTAGCCACCCAAGTCATCTGACCTATGTTAGCCCGCGGTTGCTTAATGTAGGGAACCTTCCAAGAGTCAAAATCAAGAACCTTCAAGCAAGGTGTATCGCAACAACCTTCATAGTCTTCAAGAACTGCAGCAGAACGTTTCTGATGAGGTTGCAGTAATACCAGCAGTCCAACTTCCATCTACTTTGCACAACTTGCTGATCAAAGTTCAAAGATGCCTAGAGATTAATAATGATCCCTTTGAACATCTGCAAGTAGGTTAGTGTGAACCATCTCCTTTTCCCACGCGTTTCTTTGTAACCTAGAATTCTGTTCTGTGCAAGACCTATAAAGCTTAATTTAGTTTAAAGCTTAGTTACTTCCTCCCTCCCATACAACTTCAATATGGGTCATTAATTGAACATTACGATTTGTATATTTAATTTGACAGTTTAAGTTGTATAATTTCTCTAAAAAATCTAGTCTTTAGATCCATAGAAGGCAAACTTGAAAACAAATACATACTGCATCCTATTTCATCCGATTCATCTTCACAGTCGTGTTCACCATCACACTTCCAGACTTCAGGTATGCAATGACCATGTCGACACTGGAATTGGTGGCTTTCACATGGTCTAGAAGGAACGCCAAGATCTGAAAAATTCAAAGAGACAACTATAACCACGTACCATTTGGTTTTCTTGTCACTCCGACTTGGGTCGGTTAGCGACATCGAATTAAATAGCTGAATTAAACATTATAAAGTGCACAGCAATTATAAACAGGCAACAAACAGAAAAAGAAAGAACAACGCAAACATCCATGCTTCCGGATTCGAAAGTTACGCAGCAGACCTTCATGACCATATACTATGGCAAATAGCTGAATTGGCCGTTAAAAAATTAGTATTTTGATCCACAGATAACCTATTCTAATTTCTTAAGAGCGGAGGAGAAAAAATACATACAAGAAATGGAACCAATTACTTGTATCCATGTGTAAAATCTACCAACATTTCTTATCTAAATTCTTCATTGATAAATCAGATTTCCGCTTTGATTTAATGGTCGAACTAATCAAGTTGGAACATAACCCAATATTTACGTAAAAAAGCCGATATTTTAATCTATTCTAAATTCTACACTAAATCGTGCAGTGTCTTAGAGGCTCTGATAATTTACTGGATGTTGCCAATTTTATAAGCCGATCTATATGAAAGGGAATTACAGTTTAGGATATCCATTAACCACGTATCAAAATTTCTTGTATAAAAATTACATTGAACAATAAAAACTTCCCAGATAAAACTTAGAAATTTGGTATTTTTCACATCAAGATTGGCAGTGGCGAAAAAAAATGCGACTTACTGTGCCAAGTTGAAAATTTGTAACGAGATTTTATGAAATTACAAAGCTTAATTATATTTGAAATTGAGAACTTTTGTTTATACTTTAGTTTGTATCTGTTGTGTGGTGCTTCGTGTAAATGGATTTCAAAAATAATCCTTTCCAGATTAATATTTAGTGGTATCGCTAGTCAGTGGATACTAGTATTCAGCCATTTCTTCAAAACTAAAATTTAAACTTGAAGCTCCATAAGGGTCCATCGTTTACTACAGCCCGTTATTCCATTAGACTAGAAAGAAATCTAGTACGAATCCAATCCCCTTTCCTTATCCTCAGATATCATTGTCCAAAGATGAATCCTTAAATGTAGTTTCCTCTCGCGTTTCTTGTTGACGTCCCCAAGCGATTCCTTTTTGCGTTGTAAGCGTTTCTTTAATTCCCCAGGGAAACTTCCTTTCAGGAACATATATGCTATAGAAGTACTTCTACATGAAACTGCTTACGCAGTCAATTAACCCATTATATGCACTGGACCCATCCATGAAGGATTTTGTCGGCTTGTCTACAGCTTTAGATTTCAAATTCATTAATTGTTGATATACACAGTACAGGGACAGTAAACAAAAATTCGATTGTTAATTAGTGTCCGATTTCGAAGCTACTCGGGCCTATTGCAGACTAACTTTGTTATGCTAAACCATGCTGAAATGAATACAACATTCGAACTGGCACTCTATGACAACGCGAGAAAAATGATCTTCAGACTTAAAGTAAACTGAATTTCTTGTGATCGTATCGTTTGCTAGTAAGACGAACATTTAAGCTTTGATTTCAATCTTCAAAAAAAAATATATACATTACCGCAGTTTTCCTCGTCTTTGAAGTTTCCGCAATCATTTTCTCCGTCGCATTTCCACAGGTAAGCTACGCATTTGCCATTGCCGCAGTCTACCCAATCATCAGGACATTTTGAATCTAAAAAAAATTGAACTAATAACAGTTATGTTCTTGAGAAAGGACTTCATAGTCATTGCAATCTCACGAGATTTTGTGCTAAAGTTAAACTTTGTAATATGAATCAAACTGAAGCGAGTAATTCAATTTTATCACAAGGGATAATAGGCTGCTATTCATATTCGATGCTATGGTTAGAAGCAAATC